>APFE030844480.1:95474-105765 GCA_000404065.3 Pinus taeda
CTCTCCAAGCTTTTTGAGCATAGGAATAAAATCTTAAATCAAAATAAATAATTTGTCTTTTTAGGTCCGATAGATAATGATTTGGTCTCAACGGACGTTAACCACCATCATCATCATCAATATATATATATATTTTATGTATATAATAAGTATTATAAATTAATATGAATTTTGTTGTGCACGACATTTCATCACCTTTGATCTCTACATTTTTACCTTCCTAATTCGATGGTTCCCTCGAAATAATCAGTAAGTTACTTTAATCAGATGCTTAATGTATGTACATTAACGCGGGTTTTGGAAAGCTCTGTAAAGGTTTTCATAGCATTACGACTGCTTTCCTCGATTCTCATTCTTTAATGTTTTGCCTTTTTCATTTCCTTATAAAAAGCAACGCCTTTAATTCATCTCAAGATGAAGGATGCTTCTTTACCTTTTGAAAGAAACTATACGTTGACAACGAATTGACTTTTGTACACTATTTTAACTATTAAATATTTAATAATTTTAATTTCCCATGAAAAAAATAAATGACATATTTTCATAAATATATTTTTGATTCTCAAAATATTGTTATATGTGACGTTTAACTATTAAATATTTAATAATTTTAATTTCCCATGAAAAAAATAAATGACATATTTTCATAAATATATTTTTGATTCTCAAAATATTGTTATATGTGATGTGATTATTTCTGCATCTGCTAAATATATTAAAATCATAAATATGGTTACAATAAAATTTAAACTTCATTTTTCATTTATGCATTTTCTTCAATTTATTATTATATATAAACATTTCAAATTAAGAAATTATAATATATTTATCAGACATTAATGTGGACCATGAGGTACGTGTATATGTCACATGTTCATGATGCATGCTCTTTCATACATATTGTGGACACATCATTATCGATATCCTCTCTTTGGACAATTTGACTGAACATTTTGGAAAATTAAAAATTCTACACATCCACAACCTATCAACTTCCTACTTGAGGCTTATGAACATACGTTGATTGCTTGATAATCCTTGTGCTTCCATTATTCATGTCTTTTTATTATGTCTTTTGGTTTTAACATTATCATCATATTATTACATAGGGTATACACATAATTTTGGTTATATTTGTCATCATATTATTACATAAGGTGTACACATAATTTTAGCTATATTTAAACAAAGCAGCAAGGACTAGCTACTATGTAGCACTTTTTAAAATTAATTGGAGGAAAAAACCATAACTTAAAGATTAAGAACTAGCTTATAAAAGGGAGAAGGTTCTTATTATATAGAAGCATTTTTTAACAAAAAATACAACATGATTCCATCAAGGCCAAAGTTTAAGCATCATTAAACAATTGCATATATATGAAAATTTTCATGCATAAAGTTTAATACCCAATAAAGATGATGTGGTTAGGTACACAATGTGACCTCTTTTTAGAAGAGATTTTCCATATGCTTAAAAAAATCAATTAATAAAGATGGATTTCACAAAAACTAGTGAAATAATTAAAAGAAAAAATGCAATTTCACTCAAACATAAGTTCAAAATATATGGACTAATAACTTGAAAAACTTAAAAACATATCTTTAGATTATAAGAACATCTTCTTCTTTTTTGTAAATTGGCTCAGTAGATTTCTATAAATATCAATATCAAAATATTTTACATTGCAGTCTATTTATCAACACCTCCAAAAACCATCCCTCAGAGTAACCAAGTGAGACTTGTTTGGCACTAGGGATAAACATACGTAATGCCTTGAGAGAATTTGTTCCAACCCGGATTCCAGGACTAGTAACTCAACCCACAACTACTACTCGGCTCTAGAGCGTTTGTCCAACCAAGGCTCCAAGACTAGTAACTCAACCCACAATTGCTCCCTGGCTCCAGAGAGTTTGTCAAACCAAGGCTCCAAGTTGAGTTAATCAACCCACCAAGGACTCTAGAGTGTTTTTCAAACCAAGGCTCTAGGACTAATAACTCAACCCAATCTGTAACAGGGCTCCAAAGTGTTTTTCCAACTAAGGCTCCAGGACTAGTAACTCAACCCAAGTCGTTACAAGGCTTCCAGAGCGTTTGTCCAACCAAGGCTCCAGGAACTAATAACTCAACCCAAGCTAAAGGAAACATTAGAACCAACTAGAGAAACAAAGAAATGAACCCGCAACACCATGGTTATCCCAAAAATGGCCAAGATAGGCAAATCCACTATCATTCCAGGAAATCCTCCATGCCAATGACAAATCATGACCACATGCATATGCCATGCATGCCAAACTAGTGAGGAAAACATACATGCAACTTGGTACCTGCAAGAAAAACCCATTGTAGTTGTTGATCCTAATGTCCTCTTGCGCTTTCCTGCTCTTCCTTTTCCTTCTTACTCCAAGAATCCAAGTCTTCCACACTCTCCAAGAGTGCTCCATGAAAACTCTAAGTGCCCAAGAGTATGTGAGAGAGAGAATAGAATGAGAGCTCCAAAACTAAACTAACAAAAAACTACACTTACCAAGCATGAGAAAAAGCTTGCCAACTAATCCTCATAAGCCTTTTTATCAATGAGGCCACTATTTTCTTCAATTTCCGTTATTTTCCTTCATTTTACTCGTCACATGCAACCTGTGACCTTTCACCTTATTTTTCTCCTAATTTCCATTATTTTCATAAACAAAATGCTAATTAATGCCACTTTTCCTTTCGAAAGCCTTTGCCATTTCCTTTTCCAATTTACTTTAGCCATAATAACCAAAATGAACACCCACTAGGATGTTTTTCCCACCATTCAGCTTGGAATACATGTCCCATGACCTTGGTCTTATATATTTTTACATGGATTTTTAACTAGAGTTGTTACAGAACCCTCCCCCTTAGGGGAACACTATCCTCGATGTTCAATGACACCTATAACCAACAAGACTGCTGAAAGAAAAACATATTTCCCATGGATATTTATAACACAGCTCATTGCAATACTTATGATTACCATTGTTGAAACATGACAACCTTACGGTTTACTAGAGCTTTATAACACAACTCATTATGATATTTACAATAATGACCACATATACACACATACACGTTTGCTTCACCTGACAAATAAGCATACTATCTATGGAGATTTATAAATATAGCTCGATACAGTGTTTACAATAATACACACATATACACATATTCACATTTTCTCAACCAACAAATAAAGGATACGATGTTTGCATCCACAAAAAGGGAATCTAAAGGCTCACATCGCCACCCTCAAAGTAATACTAGGATTCACCTCCTTTCCAGGAAGTCCCGAATCCACTGCAAGGTCAAATCTGCATCCAATGTCCAGTGCTATAATCCTGTGCCACTTGTCCTCTAAGTGAACAATTACTGACTCATTATTCCAGGGAACACTCCCAATATGCATTTGATTCCATCTAGAAACGTTAATGAGGAAAATAAATATATCCATAGCCTTCCCTTTTCTACTACACAGTCCCTCGAGCAATCTGGTCACCCCCTTCTGTGTAGTCACACACCATCCAAGTTCCACTGGCACTCCCATCCCAGGTAGTCCATCCCTCGACACGGTTTTCTCTCATCAGAAGGTCCAAAAACCAAGGCATGTCCCTGCCTTAAAACCATCATACTGGTTATATCATGCTCATGGAAATCAATGGACACTATTGGGTATAGTGTCCCATAATGGCCCTGCTCTTGAATACTTTACCAACATACTGTTTCTTGTTCCAATTTCCTTTTTTGTTGCTGCTAATGCTTGTCATCAGTTTCGACCACCTAATAGGGCATTTCATGCTTTCCTATACCAAGCACATAATTTCCATTAGATTCAAAATAAATTTAAATAACTTCAATCACACCTCATTGGTGGTGGACCGTCAACAAGGTACACTTGCAATTTTGTCCGCTTCCTATCACAACAAGTCAAGCTAGCATCTTTGACCAAATCATCACGTATAATCATATCACATCAGGTTAGCTCAAAACACAACCATCATAGGTCAAAATCATAAATCACATGCAATCATCATAAACCAGAATCATAGATCACATATAACCATCAAAAATCAATATCATAGGTCATATGCATAATAAAACTGAAATAAAATACTAATACTTATCTTTCATCAGTCCTTACTTATGCCTTTGTTCTTTCTGTACACACATCGGATCAGTTTCCACGCCTGGCAAGCACCTAGTGCCTTTGCTTCTCTTCAATCACGTACACATACACAATGTACATCACAACACATATAACCTCACATGACATACAACCCCATGCAATACATGCACCTACACTTGACATACAATGCATACACCTACCCCCAGTGTACAACACAACATAATACATACTCCTACATTTGGCATACAACACAATATACATACATACACATAGTATGACACAATGAATACACATGTCACAATACCATGACTACGCAATGCACATACACAGTACTGCATGCCTGCAACACAACATGTATGTCATGCACACAATACCACATGTATAGCATGTACACAGTACCACTTGTACACAACATGACATGCACAACGTGTGCATAACATCACATGTACACGACACCACCTGCAAAATGTGTACATAATGCCATATGTACATCGCACCACCTGTACCATGTGTATGCAATACCACATGTACACAACACCACATGCACGACATGTACACGACACCACATGTACACAACACCACATGCACGACATGTACACGACACCACATGGACACAACGCCACATCCACGACATGTATGTGACACCACCTGCACACAACACCACATGTACAACATCTACACAGTACCACATGCACACAACACCACATGTACATAACACCGCATGTAAAACATGCACACAACACCATATGTACGTAGCACTACATATACAACATTTACATAGCACACTATGTACTTAGCATTTCATATCCAACATGCAGACAACACCATATGCACACAAAACTGCATATCCATCATGCACATAGAACAATATGTACACAACACCGCATATTCGACATGTACATAGCACCACCTATACCCAACACTTCATATGCAATATACACACAACACCATATATACGACAAACACACAATGTCATATGTACACAATACTACATATGTTACATGTACACATCACCATAGGTACAATGACTGAATATACAACATGCACAACATATACACAATAGTAGCACTACACATCCAAAACCACACTATCTCTACCAAGCAACCTTGCTTCTAGTGTCTTATCCATGCTTCTCCTAGCATGCCGCAAAGCACACTACTTTCATTCCATTGATGTATTCCTCAACATAGCTTGTCCATAACATAAACATAGAAATAGTATAAACACATAAATAAACTCATATACACATGATACTGACCTCATAAATTTGTTAGGGATACTCTTCCCACTTGATTCCTCATAAGACTAGTAACCTCTTCATGCCATTCACCTGCATAAGAAATCATTCCTCCACAAGAATGATCCCTGACAACCGTGTCAGGCAATGACATAGATACATATATACATACATACATATACATAAACATTAGCATAAAACAATCATGATTCTGCCAGACAATGACATGCATACACACATATATACATATAAACATTAGCATTAAACAACCATGATCCATGACAACCCTGTCAGACATGACATATATACATACATGTATACATATATAAACATCATCATAATCATGATCACAACGTAATTACCAGACAACATAAGTTCAGGGTTAAGATAATGTCCTTTATTTGTGCACAACATGCACAACATTGAGAAAAACAATTCCCAACATAGCCAAGGCATTTGACGACTCAAATCTATTTACCTTACCTTTCTTAATTACCTTTCTCATGATTGTACGTCCACTATCCATTTACACTAGTGGAACAAACCAATCCAACCAATTTCCATATTCTTACCTTCAACTGCCCTTACTCATGCACCAAACTTCATTCGGGTCTTACATTACCTGTGTGGTTTCATTAAGCTCTCCTTGAGATCCATTAACTTTCCTTTTTCCCAACCAATTCCCAAGACCCTTAAAACATAAAAGGTAAGAACAAATGAAAAAAATAAGAAAACCATGAAGACCAATAACAATACGACACCACAAATAAGGTGGTATGGCCATACACTAGTCATAAACAAAGTCATAAATTAAGAGAAACAAATAACAAAATACCAAAATCACAAGACCAGAAACAAACACCATGAATCAATCCCCATGGTTCCCAGTGCTTCTAAATAAAATCTCAACCTAAGCCTTCTTCAAAATTTCATGGTAGTCTCTTTTCCATGCAATCCCATGCATCATATTTTCATAAACACATAATTGGCGATGCATAAATAAACATAACAACATACTAGTTACCTTACCTTGTTGTGCCAAGCACATTTCCTTGTAACTGAACACATCCATGCCATCTCTCAAGAGACTCCAATTCCCTTGGCGAATCCATCCATAACTGGAAACTAGCTGATATACCTATCGAATACATGTTCACGACTATAGCACATATCCACATAATGTTAGACAAAATCAAGGTTAAAAATACTTCATGTATGCAAAGCACTAATTCATTTGGATTTAGGGTTTCCAAACATAGCCAAAGAAATTCTTTCCGAATTCCTTTCTTTTACCTTTTTACCTTGTTGCAATTAAGTCTTACTATGTACTGTCACATTACCCAACTTTTAGTTATGTAAACATATCAATTGTTACCTTGTCACGCTAATACCAAACATGTTTCCTGCAAGTGTTTAGACATGTCAGTCACATGTTCCACAAATCAAGGCATCATGTCTATGAATTTTAAATCAACATTTACCAAGACTAAAAACCATGTCATACTCAACAATCAACTCACATTCATCAGTAATAATACATAATGCTAAAACTATCACCTACTTACACTCAAGTACATATCAACTGCCTCAAAACATATGTGTTAGTACAACCATCTTAAAATAAGATCATTTCTTCATGCAATATTATAGATGCATACTCATATCATGCAATTAATCAAATATTCAAACAATAAATAGACGACATAATAGACACCAAACACTCAAACTCCAAATAGACAACATAATCAACTGTTCAAGCACCAAGTAGATGACAATCAAATATTCAAACACAAAATAGATGAAATAATAAAATGTTAGGCCCCTATACTACTAGTGTAACCCCTTATTGTTATTAGTACAACCCCCTTATTATATTGTTGTACCCATGTAGTCCCCATATTGTTACTATTGTGCCTCATAGAAGCCCACTATTGTTATTATTGTGCCCTTACATTATTATTGTTATGTCGGCTCTGATTACATTATGACCCCTTAGTCTCCTATATATATAAAGGAGGTATCTTCATTTGTATCATCGAAGAATTGTTCATTTATGTAATGTAAAGGAGATTGCCCCCTCGAAGAGGCTGAATTCTAAGGCGTTCATCTATCTTTTCTATCTTTTTGTGAGCTGGTTTCATAGCATTTGGTATCAGAGCTTTGAATTTTGGGGTTTCACTGCTCCAAACGGTTCATCGTGGAATTTGCACTATAACTTTCTTTCTGTGATGTTTCAGATGCTACAAAAAAAACTCATCTGAGAAGAAATCATGTTGAACCTTGGGTTCGAATTTTAGAGCTTTGCGCTCAATATTTGCGGAGATATGATCTGAGGAAGTCAGTGTTTTTGTAGACTCCTGAATTACAATCCAAACGGGTGACCTCGGGAAAATAGTCATAACTTTTGTTTTGAGCATCAAATTGAAATTGTATAAGACGTTACAAAAAGATGACGGACTGTAGTTTCCTGTGTCTATTTTTCAGATCCTAAGGTCAAAACAGTGACACGTGGAACTTCATACAAGTTCGCTCTTTTGAAAAGGTATATAATCAGGTCATCTTGGGAGATTGTGCATAACTCTTTCTTGGAGAATCTAAATTCGATCATATTGGTGGCATTGGAAAGAGGACGTAGAGGGATACTGCAGATCGCAATTTTAGAACTTAAAGATCCAAAAGTACAGAGTTACAGTCATTTCAAGATCGAGTTCCTAAAATCAAGAAAAAGTGAGATGAGGAAGTTTGATGGCAAGGATCCAGTAAAAGGCATGTATTGCATCTTCATATTTAGAACCAGATCAATTTTTATGGTATAAAGGGATTTTTTCTCATAAACAACTTGTTACATGGTCAATTTTCATGGAGGAAATGATAACACATTATGAGGCTACTTTAGAGCAACACCACAACAATTGGAAAGAGTAAAAGGGCTTTGTTACACACTGGAAAGTAAAATTATGGCAACAATGAAGTCTACCCCTCACAACTATAATAATGGAAGTGTTGTTTCTCCTAGCCTTCCACAACCTACAAGGGTTACACCACAACAATTGGAAGAGAAAAGAAAAAAAGGGCTTTGTTACAATTGTGATAGAAAATGCACTAAAGGTCATAAGTGTGCTGAGAAGAAATTATTTTACATAGAGTATGAAGAGGAGGAAGAAAGGATCAAGAAACATCAAAAGAAGAGGATACCCACCAGGACCAAACCCCAGAGAAAGAAGAAATGCATCCGACCATATCTTGTAAAGCATTGGCAAGAATTACCACTCCTCAAACTCTCAAGATAGAAGGACATATCAAGAAGAAAAAGGTTCAAGAAGTGCAATATCACATCGATAAAGAAGAAATGCATCCAACCACATCTTGTAATGCATTCGCCAGAATTACCACTCCTCAAACTATCAAGATAGAAGGACATATCAAGAAGAAAAATGTTGAAGAAGTGAAAGATCACATCGAGCATCAAGAAATGAATCTGACCATATCTTGTAAAGCATTGGAAGAAATTACCACTCCCCAAACTCTCAAGATAGAAGGAAATATCAAGAAGAAGAAGGTTCAAATAGTGAAATACCAAGAAGAAAAGTATCAAGAAAGATCAAAAGAAAAGGATACTCCCCAGGAACCGACCCTAGAGAAAGAAGAAATGAATCTGACCATATCTTGTAATGCATTCATCATAATTACCACTCCTCAAATGGTAAGGACAGAAGGATATATCAAGAAGAAAAAGGTAATAGTGTTGATTGATTCGAGTAGTACCCATAATTTTATTAATTGTAAGATAGCCAAGGACTTGAATTGCTTCCTAGATCCAAAATCAGAGTGTCAAGTGACAATTGTAAGTGGAGGAACCATAATTTGCTCTAGAAAATGCCATAATATCCAGCTATCCATGGGAGAATATGTATTGAATAGCACAATGTTTTCCGTTCCAATGGGTGGTGCTGATGTTGTACTAGGAGTCCAATGGCTACAATCCTTGGGTACAATAGCTTTTAATTTTCAAGAACTTTTTATGAAATTTTCTTCAGAAGGAAAGGAAGTTGAATTAAAGGGTATCACAGGGAAACCAGGAACGATAATCAACTCCGACAGAATGACAAAGCTTATAAAGAAAGAACAACGAGGCATAATTGCGCAATTATATTTGCTAACTGTTCACACATCGAAATCATGTATTTCTCCATATCTCTAAAAATTCTTGGACAATCATTCCAAGGTATTTGAGACTCCCAAAGGTCTCCCATGTATTCATGATCATGATAATGCTATTCATTTTATTCCAGGATGTGTTCCTCCAAACATCAAGCATTATAGATATCCATATGCCCAAAGGAGTGAAATTGAACATATGGTTGCAGAAATGGTAGAGGTTGGTACAATTATCCAACCAAATTTGATAAACAAAGGAAGTTATGAATGGAAGAATGGCAAAGCAAGGAGGGAACTCATTCAAAAGTTGCCAAATATCCCAGTTCCAACAATATTTCCAGAACTTGACAAGGAAGGAAAAATCATATTGGAACCTGGATCAGTCACAGAAACAAGAACCCGACAGCTACAAAATCGATCAATTTCAGATTATCTCATCAAGTGGAAGAACTTACCTGCCGAAGATTCCACATGGGAGGACAATAATTTTATACAGAAGCATCAAGAACTACTCAAGCATTGAGGACAACACTTTTTGAAGGAGAGGGGCATGTTAGGCCCCTCTACTACTAGTGTAACCCCTTATTGTTATCAGTACAACCCCCTTATTATATTGTTGTACCCATGTAGTCCATATTGTTACTATTGTGCCCCATAGAAGCCCACTATTGTTATTATTGTGCCCTTACATTATTATTTTTATGTCGGCTCTGATTATATTATGACCCCTTAGACTCCTATATATAGAAAGGAG
>APFE030844480.1:105822-116371 GCA_000404065.3 Pinus taeda
ATATAGAAAGGAGGTATTTTCATTTGTATCATCAAAGAATTGTTCATTTATGTAATGTAAAGGAGGTTTCCCCCTCAAGGAGGCTGAATTCTAAGGCATTGATCTATCTTTTCTATCTTTTTGTGAGCTGGTTTCATAACATAAAATCATACCTTAATGTATCTCAGGGGAGCCTATCTTATCTGCACGATCAATCTAGATTAGCATGATATAACTTCACAACATATCAACTCAAACATAAGTAATATCATGATATCCATAACAGTGACTAGCTAACATGTTCACCTCATAAGTTCATAAACAATTGTCATTCATGCATAGCAATCACATATGCACAGTCAGTCTAGATTAATACAACACAATATCACAAATATATCGACTCATACTTGAATATCATAACCACAATCGTCTGCATAGGCCAATCCAAATTAGTACGATGCATATAACATCAAGATCTTAAATGAAATAACCCTAATCATCAAGTTAACTAACATATAAAAGAAATTTAACATATAACATATTCATTAACAACATATAACATAATCATCAAGTTACCTATCATATAACAATAACAACAAGTTACTATCATTCATGAATATTCGACACATGTGCATATGACCACAATGATTCACTAACGTCTACCAGGCATGTAACCACAACGACAAACATGTATATAACCCTAATGCATATAACAATCCATTAACTAACATACCTGCATTCCAAACATACAATACATGTATGGTGATCTTCTCTTACCCTAAATTCTAGTGCTACAACCTCACTTTGATGGTTTGCATCTCCTACTCTATCTCCGTCAACACAGTAGCATCATAACATACCAATATCATCAGGATGACCTAATTGCATAAAATGACCTTATGTACAACAACCTTCACCATGAAAATGCATACATAACAACATATAGACACCTGCATTCCTAACAAATTCATATACAACCATACACTCATGACGACACATCCCGCAACAACATCATCAACCTTCACATGGAAAAATCACTACAACCATGATCAACACCCTGCAAATGCAAAAAACACATGGACTACAAGAATAAGGAACACATATGGAATTGACATGAATGCATGAGCAACACGCTGCCCATCCAGTCCATGGGGCGAACCATGCTTTGATACCACTCTGTGGTATCAAATATGACCCAAAGAGAGCGTAACCCACTCGAATACCACTCGATAACACCCTCCTCCCACATCTACCCAAGTAACCAGCCAACTGGGGTAAACATGTGATGAGAAGTTACTATGATATGAATCATCTCCCTATGTGTCAATTAAGAAAGTGGAACCAACGGAACACATCACACAAACCTTACACATCAACAATAGAAATCCCAGGAGCCATCCCAACCACTCAAGTAACCATCCCCTGAATCCCACTGAAGTTTTAGTCCATCAAACTCCTGGACGCTCCCTTGATATGGACCAGGGTGAATCTAGGAGGCTCCAAATGGTCCCATAGCAAGGGAAAGTGAGAATCTGAGGAATTTTTTCCCCAGTGATATGCTTATGACTCTAGGGTTTGTGCCATTTTTTCAGGTCCAATGCCCAGGTCACTACCCAGAACTGAATGCTACCTTCAGAAATAAAATTTCACAGCGGAACAAAGATACATTTGAAAAAACATCAACAAGGACTAGATTGGACCCCTACTAGCCATGAAAGAAAATTCATCAAATATGTCACAAACATGAGAGCTATAGGTCTTAATAGCAGAACTAGGCATAAGGGTGTCATTCTAATCCGAGAATCGCTAAGAAGCATTGATGCCTCAAAACAACAACTGCAATTTCATCTATTAGGTGATACATACATTGTTCATTCATTTAAAAGTAAAACATCGTGAGAGCCATACATAACCACTATCAATATACAAGTTCATATCCATCATAATAACAAAAAAAATACTAAGGAAATAATGTCCATATAATCCACAGATAAACCAGTATAATACTCATGAATTAACAAAGAGAAATAGTCTCATATTAATGATGCAAAGGCTAACCAAGTTTGGGACTTCCACGAACCACCCGACCATAGACATCGCTGAGCTAAATCTCTCTTCATCCAGTCACCCCTGTTCCATATTCCAAGCATGAATGTGGGATCTCATGGAAAAATCCATCAAAACCAAACCAGGGCTTCCAGAGGCCAAACCACCTCAACCCATCAAACAATGATTCAACCTCATGGTTAGACATCACAAACCATCACCAAATCGGTCTCTACCCAAATTGTCTAGGGCTTCAGATCGTTTGTTCCAACCCAAAATCTAGGATTAGTATCTCAACTCACAGCTACTATCGGGCTCTATAACATTTGTCCAACCAAGGCTCAAGGACTAGTAACTCAACCCACAACTTTTGTTGTTCTCCAGATCATTTGTCCAACCAAGGCTCCAAGACTAGTAACTCAACCCACCAAGGGCTCCAGAGTGTTTTTCCAACTAAGACTCCAAGACTAATAACTCAACCCAAGCTTTTACAGGACTCCAGAGCATTTGTCCAACCAAGGCTCCCGGATTAGTAACTCAACCCAAGCCATTATAGGTCTTCCAGAGCGTTATTCCAACCAAGGCTCTAGGAACTAATAACTCAATAGGAACTAATAACTCAACCCAAGTTAAAGGAAACATAAAAACCAACTAGAAAAATAAAGAAATGAATCTACAACACCATGGTTATCCTGGAAATGGCCAGGCTAGGGAAATCCACTGTCAATCTAGGAAATCCTCGATACCAATCACAGATAATGACCACATGCATATGCCATGCATGCCAAAACTAGTGAGGAAAACATACATGCAACTCGGTACCTGCAAGAAAAAACCATTGCAGTTGCTGATCCTGATGTTTTATTGTGCTTTCCTGCTCTTCCTTTGACTTCTTTCTCCAAGCATCCAAGTATGCCACACTCTCCAAGGGTGCTCCAAGAAAACTCTAAGTGTCCAAGGGTATGAGAGAGAGAGAATAGAATGAGAACTCCAAAACTGATTGACAAAAAGCTACATTGACCAAGCCTGAGAAAAATTCTTCCAACTGATCCTCATAAGCCTTTTTATCAACGATTCCTCTATTTTCTTCAATTTCCATTATTTTCCTTCATTTTCCTCCTCACATGCAACCTGTGACCATTCACCTACTTTTCTTCTAATTTCCATTATTTTCATAAATAAAATGAAAATTAATGCCATCGTGCCTTTTCAAAGCATTTTGCAATTTCCTTTATCCATAATAACCAATATGAACACCCACTAGGATGTTTTTCCCACCATTCAGCTTGGAATACATGTCCCATGACAATGGTCTTATATATTTTTACATGGATTTTAACTAGGGTTGTTATAACCCTTGTGAATAATAAACGATGGAGCCAAAAAATCGTGAAACAATAAGAAGTTACAATCACCAATCCAGAGATAACACAACCTCTTTAAGACTGAAAGAATCATACTTTAATAGTGTTAGTGAAGTCTAAGAAAAAAATTCAAAGAGATAGCTTGACCTTTGTGAGGCTAAAATAGAACCATCCTTTAATACTATAAGAGAGATACCAGAAGAGATAATTTGATTGAAAAAAGATATCCTAACATATGTGAGAATATGATAGAACCATACTTTAGCAATGTAAGTGAAACACAGGAACCAAATACCTTCGTAGTGGCATGAATAGAATGATGGTGGACAGTCCAAGGACTGCCTTACCTTGACATCCTTTTTTCCTATAATTTTTCCTTTTTCCTATACCTATCACCTAAATAAATGCAATAGGCACGAGGTTTTGTTAAGGTAAGCACTTAAATGTCCTCTGTTTCTTATTTTTCTATATACCTTATTGTTTTGTTAAAGTGTGCATTCAGATACGGAATTGGCCTGTTTCTACAACTAATCCGAGTTTCCGCAACTACCTCCATTGTTAACAGGGTTCGATTGCACCGGCTAAGAAAAAGAAGAGATGGATGGACAAGGAATGATCCCCTCGTGGATTCTTTCCTATTCTCTCGAGCCAATCCTTCAAGAAGATCGCACTATAACACGGTCAACCTCAAAGTCAACTGCAAGATTATTATCGGGACATAGTCTGAGTTTTCACGAAATCTTATCGATTTGCTTTTCCAAATAGAAAATTAATTATTTAGTGATATAGTTTGGTCTAATCGGATCAAAGTAAAGATGTGTTGGCTTAAAACTCTTGTACTATTATTCAGAGAAATATTATAAAAGAAATGGCCGCTTTGTGTTTTGGGTGCACGCCACTATATGTAAATTATGAGAACCTCCCATTAAACTTGTTTATGAGCAATAGACTTGGTTCATATTTTCCATGCTGCATTGATTGAAGATTGTAAACTGTTTCATGGAGGGCCCCTACGTCCAGTACAGGTCTTTGACCAATTTCACATAGATTTCTTTAATTTCTTAAAAGTTAAATTGTAGATGCTCTGTTTTGTGTTTTGAAATGCAATATAATGGAATTCGCGATTAAACTATTGTTTGCATAAGAAATTTCCTTTGCTTTCTACCTAGCCTAATTTTGTTATTTCATTTTCTTTTTATCTGGTACAATTTTATCATCTCCTTTTCTTTCTACCTAGAGTAGTTCAACTGTCTCATTTCATATCTTAGCTTCTTTTCAGTTTATTAGTTTTATTTCTTGTTTGGATGAACTTGAATGAGTTAAAGAGTGACAACGTTTTTCTTGGGAATTAAATTAAGACATCATTCATTTTCAATTTGATAGATAGATATCTCTTGCACATAGCAATCTAGACTTGGTTGCAGCATAAAATTCAAGATAAAATAAAAAACAGCCTAACAAGAGTAGAGTTTAAGGTCACTTTCAAACCATCAACAAAACTAATTCAATAGAGATTAATTTTTAGGATAACCAGCTAACAACTTTAAAAACAATACTCTAGTATAATTAGTAATACCATCTCCATATTAATTCTAAGTTTATACCTTAGCAATAACATAGATATCGGAGCCGAATTGGATCCAAGCTTGTGGAGACAAAGGAGCAAGAACATGGAGACCTAGGGTTTTAACCTCTCTCAGTGACGGAGTACTGCTCAGAGCACGACGCCCCTGATCCACCGACCTTGCAACTCCTGATAGCCACACATGTCATCTCATAGTTCAGCCTCAATGGCTTCCTCGATGGGGGAGGACTCGTAGCCTCCCCCTTTGGTGAACTCTGCACTACGGGCCACAAACAGCTCTGACAATGCCTTTGATCCGCAGATGCAAACAAATAAGCATAACATTGATTCGCATAACGAACCACAAGGTACGGAAGATATACCCTTGGACAGGCAGCAACACATAGTGGGAGATGATGAGAAACCCAAAAGCAACATCCGCAACCTACAAACCTATAGTTGCAGAATGACCTAAGATTGAACTGCCCAGTCAGAGAATCAACACCCAGATCCAATACATGAAATTTCATGCCCTTATTGGGAAATTTATTGGGTTTTGGCCAACTAAGAAAGCCTTACAGGGATGGATAGTAGCCAAATGGAAACCAAAAGGACACATCAATCTGAAGCTAGGACCGAAGGGTTTTTTTCACAACGATCTTCAATTGCATAGAAGATCGAAACAACGTCTTAGACAACGGTCCTTACTTCTTCAACGCCACTGGACTTTATTTACATGATTGGATCGAGTGATTCAACTCAGATAAAGAAAACCTTAGCTTAGCACTAGTTTGGATCTGGCTATATTCCCTGCCGCTGAAATATTGGGATGAGGAATCTTTAAAAGACATTGGAAACAGACTAGGAGAATTCATAAAAGTTGCACAAGAAACAAAACACAGAAGATACACTTCCTATGCCCGCATCTGTGTCTACATGCACCTGAACAAAGCTCTTCCGGACTTGGTAAGTTTATTCCATGATGATTTTGAATGGATTCAGACTTTAGATTACGAGCATGTTCCATTCCGATGCCGAAAATGTCATGCTCATGGGCACCTATTCCGAGACTGCCCACTCAATGCCAAGCCCTCCTCTGACATCGCCTCCGGGCAAACCAATCAAGAGGGCTTTAACAAAGTGAACTCTTGGAAAAGGAATCATAAAAAGCATGCTTCTCAACCTACAAATACCCCTGCCAGCAATCCAAATCCCTCAACTAGTAATAGCTTTGATATTCTGGCTCAAACTGACTCTGTGGTCCCTGAACCCCCCATGCACTCTCATGAGATTCCTAATTAGCCCTCTGCTAACCCTCAGCCGAATGCATCTCCTGACCATGTCCCTGAGCAACCCTAAGCTCCCCCGCTCCACCGCCTCCATTAAAGAGATGGTCTGGAAACCTAATGGTATGGACATCGATACCCTTCTGATTGATCCCAAGCTTGCAGCGAACATCATGACCGAGAGCAATGAACTCAAGCAAATGGATGAAGAGCCTGAAAGCATTGACCTAGGATACTTGGATATTTTTAGCCTTGAGCAAGCATGCAAGCAAAAACAATATGATAAGATCCCGGTGAGATAGCTAGAAAGTCTAGAGGTCATCCTATGTAGAGCACATCAACAAAGATCTCTAGGAATTCAACCAGGAAGTTAGTGGGATGGCAAGAACTTGTTCAAGGATACTAAGAAAAGAGGAAGAAAGACAGATCTACAGCGAACCATCCTCATCGAGGAAATGTTGGTAGAATTTGGAAGATATTCTAAACTCACATAGTTATACAGGCCACTCCCCAACCCTGAACCATGAAGCTCACATCATGGAATCTAAGAGGGTTGAACAACCCTAGGAAATACAGAATAAAAAACTTGATACATAAGGAGAAACCTCATATCTTCTTTATGCAAGAAACAAAATGTAATAGTACTCTTCTCAATACCATTCTTTCAAAAGCATGGCCTGGCTATCACACAATGGCGGTGGATGCTATAGGGGCCTCAGGTGGATTAGCAATAGCTTGGAATTCACAGGCTATAGCACTCATAGATTTCAATGTAAACCACCACTTCATCCAAGCTAACTTCCATATCATAGTGACCAATGTGCATGGTCATCTTACCAATGTGTATTTCCCGCAAGCTGCTAAGGACAAAATCACAACTCTGGACATGCTCACACTGCTAAATGCCAACCGAACCCATCCACTCTAGACCACACGAGGCGACTTAAATATGATCACCAAATTAGAGGAAAAATCAAGAGGCCAAATCAGATTGGACAATGAAAGTGAGTACTTCAAGGAGTTCATTCAAAGAAATTGGTTAATCAACCTGCCCTACAACAACGAAATATTCACTTGGAATAACAAAAGGTCTGGTCCTCATCAGATTGCTTCAAGGCTTGATTGATTTCTACTATCAGATAATGCTATTCACCAGGGAGGAGACCTCTCAACCTCTATTCTGCCATTTTTAGGGTTTGACCATTGGCCAATTTCACTTCAGCGGAAAAGACCGGGAAACTCCACTAGAAGATCCTTCCGCTTTGAATCCTTCTGGTTGACCCATCGACATTTCAAAGATCTAGTACAGCATCCAAAATGTTCCAATTTCAGCAAAAGTTGAGGTTCCTAAAAGCACAAATCAAACAGTGGAATATTGCTACCTTTGGAGACATTTTTCAAGCTCAAAAAACCCTAGCTCAGGAAATGGAGAAACTCCAGCAAACCATCGTTAAAGAAGGTAGGACTGAAGCTCGCAATGAATAGGAAAAGAATCTTCAGACTTAGATCAACAAAGGAGAGAAACAAGAGGAAATCCTCTGGAAACAGAAATCACAAATAAGATGGTGAAAGGAAGGTGAGAGGAATACAAAATTCTCCATCGTTTAGCAATCCAAAGGAGAATTCATAACAACATCACCCAAATTCACAACCAACAGGGAGACTGATTGGAAGACCATGGGGATATTGAAAAGGAACTCATCAAGCACTTCAAATCAGTCCATCAAGAACCTAACACCAACAGACAGCCATCAATTGACAAGATTCTCCCTCATATCCCAAGGTGATAACAGATGAACACAATCAATTGCTTCTTCGTCTGATAACCTTACGAGAGGTGGAATCAACTATGAAGCAGCCTCAGGAAGGAAAAGCTCCTGGTCCAGACAGATTTACCTCCACTTTCTTCCACAAATTCTGGGATATTGTCAAAGAGGAGGTATGGCAAGTAGTCGAAGAGTCTAGAACTCTCCATTGGATGCTACCCTCCCTGGATGCAACATTTATCACTCTCATCCCCAAGGAGGAACACTCTAATACACCAGACAAATTCAGGCCTATAGCCCTCTGCAATGTCATCTACAAAATCATATCCAAAGTTATAGCCTCACGATTGAAGTCATTGCTTCCCCTGCTCATCTCGCCAGAACAATCGAGCTATGTCGAAGGAAGGAAAATCATAGATGAAATCATCCTCACCCACGAGATCATTCACTCTCTCAAGCACCACAAAAAAGTAGCTATGCTACTAAAAATTGACCTCTCAAAAGCTTTTGATAAGTTGAGTTGGGTGTACATTCAATCGATGTTAACAGCCTTTGGTTTCTCACCTATTTGGGTTCGATGGATCATGAGCTTAATCTCCTCAACTTTCTTCTCCATATTAGTTAATGGAATCCCTTCCACCCCCTTTCAACCCTCAAGAGGCATCCACCAAGGGGATCCCCTCTCTCCATTCCTCTTCGTTCTTATGGTTAAAGGGCTAGGTAGAACCATAAGTCATGCCCTCCAAGAGCAACAGCTTAGAGGAATCTCCCTTCATAATTCCCCTACCATTACCCACCAACAATTTGTGGACGATAACATGTTATTTGGGCATCCCTCGGTCCAAGAAGCCCGAAAATTGAAATCCCTCCTTGATGATTTCGCCACCTCATCTAGTGCCAGTATCAACACTGTTAAATCCCAGATCTTCTTTTTTCATACTCCTGCCATAACTCAATCCTCCATAGCTCACATTCTGGGATTCTCTATTGCCTCTCTCCCCTCCAAGTACCTTGGTGCCCCCTTAACTGATTTTGCCCTCAAGCACTCCTCTTTGCAAATTCTCCTCGACAAGCTTGAATCCCACCTCACCTCTTGGTCCTTTAGAGCCCTAAACATGGCAATCCGGCTAATCCTCATCAAAGTTGTACTACAATCTATGCCTCTTTATCTATTCTCTGTTTTAGCAGCTGCCAAATGGGTTCTCAAAAAAATCAAAGATATCCAAAGGAACTTTCTATGGGGATCGATGGGACACAACCGCAAATGGGCACTCGTCAAGTGGGCTACCATTTACCTCCCAAAAAACCTTGGAGGAATCGGTCTTCGAGACCCTCAACATAGTAACGCAGTCATGGGAGCACGAATCTGGTGGAAGTGGCTTTCAACCCTACACACACCCTGGGTGATCCTATGGAGAGCCAAGTATGCCAACCAAAGATTAAATGAAGAACCAATCAGGCTTACAGACATGGGTAAGGGCTCCCTAATCTGGGACTCCGCTAGAATGCACAGAAACATGATCCATCAGCACAACTTTTGGGAAATAAGAGACGACAATAATGCTCGTTTATGGATGGATTCATGGTAGCAAAGACCCAATCTCAACAGCTTAATATCACCTCCACCAACAGAGGATGAGGAAGTACATCGATGGGAAATGGTCAACCAATACTAGATTCCCACCCTCGATCAGGGATATAGACAATGGCGCAAAGCAGAACTCATCATCAAGAATGGTACAGAGATAATGTATAAGGAGCTGGACACAGAGCTAACCAATAGGCGAATCAATTTTTTTGAAGAAAAGGATATATTACGCTAGGGATACAAACCACATGGCACCTCCACACAAGGGGTGTCATGCGGAAAGAGTTATTTTTGTTGACAAAACTAACCTCCCTAGGAGTCTAAGACTCTCTAGTGACAAACAAGACAATTAAGAGCAATCCTTCTCTAAACATGCATTATCCTATGAGAAACCAAGTGTTTTTCGATCCTACCTGAAGTCCAACGCTTGTTGTAGCAGTCTAGCCTCGTCGATCCAGATGAGCTCCTCCTTCACTTTGAAACCTGCACACACTAACAATCAAACGATTACATAACACCTGAATATTCCATAAAACAAAGAATATTCAACATATAGACCAAGGAGTATATGAAACAATTCATTAACAACAAATCGTTGAGAAGAATGGACTTATTTGTATTAAGGAAACAAAAAAGAAACCATTACAACTTGAGCCTTGGTGTTGTGCAAGTTCCTCCCAGGGTCCGGTAAGAGTTTTCCTCTACTTTGACAAGCTCACCCACTTCCAAATGAAACAAGAAAGGATGGTAATCTCTCCTCACAAGCTTACAATGGAAGTCCTAATTCCAGCAGCATCTACCCTTTGGAATGTTCAGCTTATAACCTCCCCTCCTTTGGCCCAATGCCTGTATTTATAGTGTTCTAGAGGAAGTTATTCAGGTCCAACATCAATGGGATACTCCCTCTTTTGGATGGGGTAGCTCCTCTCTTGATGGGATAAGTTCCTCTATCATAG
>APFE030844480.1:136892-206481 GCA_000404065.3 Pinus taeda
GATGGAGACAAAGAAACTGGGGTATCTACTTCAGGATATGCTATGAGTCTTGGATTAGGAGCTGTCTCCTGGAGATCAAGCAAACAATCAGTTCTAGCATATTCCACAACAGAAGCAAAATACGTGGCAGCAGCTAAAGCAACAAAAGAAATTGTGTGGCTCAGGAAAATTCTTGAAGATTTGCAGGTAAAACAAGTACAATCAACTCCACTCATGATTAACAATACCTCTACAATAAAGTTGGCCAAGAACCCAAAATTCCATGATCAAACGAAGCACATCAATACTAAATATCATCTGATTCGACATCATGTTGAGGCCAAAACAATCCATCTCTGTCATTGTTCCACAAATGAGAAAATTGCAGACATCTTCACCAAAGCGCTTGGAAGGGAAAAGCTTGAACAATTCAGAATGATGCTTGGACTCACCAACATCCCTTCAGATTAAGGGGGGGAATGTTGACACCTAATCCTTGTGATTGGGTGAATTATTGTAAATAGATAAATTAGGAAATATGAACAGTCATCGGGAGATGAACTGAACAGTCTCTCCCTCATGTATATAATGAGGACCTACCTGATGGAATAATACAATGAAATTATTTCTGCCTTATGGAGTTACTGCCTGGATTGACACCACACACCAACAGGAATACACCAAGCTGGTGCAAATGGATGTAGCACCCTTGGATGCGGGTGTTAGATGAGCAATTAATGCACATCGGCCACCGGACAAGCAAGTGGCTGATCCTTATGGAAACTTGTGCCTTCCCCTGTGGGAAATTAAGGCAGATCCTGGCTCCTTGGTCGGCACCATTAACCAATTGTGAAAACCAAGAAGTTCTCTACAATTTCAGAAACATGGAGCAAAGCCCCCTGCAATCACCCATTTGGCCTCTCAGTTGCTCTTGCCACCCCTCTGCAGCAGAGCCAAGTCTTCGCACCGCTACGAGAAGACGTTGCAGACTCCTTTGCTACATCGACCTAAGCAATGGTCATCATTTTTCTCAGTCCTTTCTCTGCAACCTGCATTTTGAGGTCTCAGCCCCTCTCTTCGGCCCAGATTTTAATTCCCCTATTCCTCTCAACATCCCCTCCGTTGTTCTTGCCCCGCCTCCTGACCCTGAAACTCAACGCTCACTGTCGCTTTCTAGTCGGAGAATCATGTGCCAATTCCATAGAATGAGGTGCAGGCAAGGTGGTAGTCGGGGTGGCACCACTCACCCTTTGTATCTGCCCCCTTTTGTTTCCACCTCCTCGTCCGCCTCCCCACCCCCAAGCCCTTCCACTTCCCGCTTCCTTGGCAGATACTCGAACACCCGCAGCGGCCGAGGTAGAATGGGCACCCGCGAGGTTCGGCGTTCAGGTGGAACCGCCCAACACACCTCTTCCACTACTTCTTCCCAGCAAGCACAATTTTGGTTTCGCTGCTCCATGGATAGTCTGATCATCATTGCCACCATCATGGTGGACTTCAAAGAGGTAATTGACTCATGCCCCGAAGCAAAGCTCAGTCCAGAAATGAACCAAGCTCCTCCATCGCTCGTCAACTGTCAGGGGGAGCCGAGCTCCAGCCACCCGCCGAGAGACATGGACCATCTGTCCAGCAGTCGACAACAGACTCTGGGAGGCGACGCCACCCGTAAAGACAAAGGAATTCATGTGGAGGACCGTGAGCCACAGGACACTGCAGGTGGCGGGAAATTAGCAGAAACTGTTTCAAAAGAATATGGCTGGTGTCCGATTGTGGAAGAGAAGCCACCAACCTAAGCCACTTAGCCGTTGCATGCCAGGTCACGTGTCGGGTTCTGAGTTCGGTTTTCTTTATTTTCGTTTTACTATGGTCAATTTTGAGTCTCATGTCCAGCTCAGGTTTCGAGTTTTGGTTCTCTTGGGCTATTTTACTATGGTTAATTTTGAACTATATTGTGGGTTTTACTGTGGTTGTCTTTCTGAATTTTACAGTCTTTACACAATGTTAATTTTGGTTAAAAATTTTGAACTCTGGAACTATAGCCCCTGCGTGGGTAAAATGAAATTTTCTTATCTCGTTCTCGGACTGGTTTCCCCAACTGGGGTAGTCGCGATATCAAGACTTGTTGTTTAAAATGGTCATATAGTTGACCTAGTACTGCAGAGGCCGGTGCCTCTTTGTACATTATATTTTTATTAATAGATCAATTTTACTTAAAAAAATAAATTAACATAGATATCTTAATGACATAAAACAACCAGTGCACTTGTGCTTCATCAGTATACCTACCCTGGTCAATAATTTATGATTACAATTTAAGAACATTAAATTGGCTAAACATTTTGGCGCCATTGTCCGGGAAGTACAAATAGAAGTTAAAAAAGAGAGAGAGAGAGAGAAAAATTATTAATTCAAAACATGATATGCATAGGGACAGAGACTCTAGAGGTAGATTTGTAGGACAATGAAGAAACTTGATTCCCACAAGTCCACTCACTTCACCATGATTTTGAAGTTCCACACCACCTACTCAAACTCAAATTCCATTTGTAGGTCAACAAAGACTTCTTGGAGTCTCAAGATTAGAAACCCAATCCATAACTTCACCTACTTCATCCACTGAAGCTATTATTGAAGAAAACCTTGCATCCCCAGCTACAAGAGTAGTTTTTCTATCCTCCACTAGTCAACAAATTTTAGGAGAAGAATTATAAGTTCCTAGTGAAGAAGAGGAACAAGAAACTAACTTTTACCACCCACTAATAGAGGAACCAGAAGAATTAGAAGAACCTTACATTAGTTCTGAGGAATCTATCATGGCTGGAGAAGGGGAAGGAGAGGTACACAATGTCAATGGTGAGGAAAATAGGATTGGAGGAGGAAGAGGAAGAGGAGGAGGTGGAGATAGGAATAGAGGGGGTAGAGGTAGAGGAAATCGAGATCCTTTTGGATTTCCTATTTTTGATGAATATACAACCCTCACAATGAAAAATATATCACCCTCAATTCTTCCTAATTTCCACAAAAAAAGAAATGAAGACCCAGAGACATTTCTCTTTGAATTTGAAGTATTATGTAGATCATATGAATATCTGCATGATGCTAAAAAATTTAAATTGTTCCCTACTACCTTAAAGGATTCAGCCTTAAAATGGTTCATGAGTTTAGGAGTGAATTCCATAAGAACATAGGTAGATTCAATGAAAGAGGCTTTCTTAGGAAAATATAGAGATTATTGTTTGCCTAGTAACCTTAAAGATGAAGTCTTCAAAATGACACAAAAGGAAGATGAAAATCTTGAAGACTTAGTAGAGAGATTTGTCTACAATATTAAAAGAGATAAAATGGATAATTTGGATGAGGAAACTTTGAAAGCCCTCCTGCTCAAAGCTATCAAAGATGAATGGATCGATCTCCTTAACTTAATAGGGAAATGGGATATTTCTCAATTACCATTTGCATATATTTGTGATCTATGTGTACATATCCCAAGCGGTAAAGCACGGATTGGAAAGAGTCCTAGAGACCCTCTCTTATCAAGAATTAATAAATCTGCAGTTGGGACAGTCAGCAGGGCAGAATTAGGAAGCTTGCTTGATACCTTCAAGATAGATATTTTAGGGAGTCTAAGTGAATAGATAGACACCCTTAAAATAGAAAATAAGCAAAAATCTGAAAATGCTGCATTATATATTTTCTGTCCTAGATGTCAAAAGAAGCATGCCTTAAGAGAGTGTCCCTTAGATTCAAAAGCTATAGAAACTTGTGCCACATGTGAAGATACTCATGATACTAAGGAGTGTCCTTCTTTACCAGGTCTCAAGGCTGTATTTAATGATGAAGGAGTACCAGAACAAGTAAAACCTCTTTACTTTATAGCCAAGATACCATGGTAAAACTCCCAACCAAATCAACCACAAGGCTTCAAACCACAACAACTTGCTCAGTCTTCATAGAATAATTGGAATCCATCTTGGCAGCCTTGGGCTCAGCCAAAATCACAATATTGGAATCAAGTATGTCAAAGTCCTTATGGGGCTTATGCTAAATATAAACATATTCACCATCCTATCTTCCACCACAATTTCTATCCAAATCCAATAAATTTCCCCAAGCTAATCAATTACCTCAAATCCAAGTTCAAAATCAAAATCCACAGCTCTTCCTACCATTTACACAAAACCCCAATCAACTACCTGCTTAACCACTTCCGAATCCTAAGAATAAAATACCACAACAACCCGTGTACAACATGGAAGGGAAAAATCCTCAAACTTATGTAATAACTCCACTAGATCTAAATAATGTCCAATTAAAGTCTGGAAGAGTGTTACAAAGAAAATCTCCTGTTGTTATTCAGGAAGTAAGACCAAATCTTCAAAAACATAAAAATCAATCTGAAGAAGGAGAGACCTCTCCCCCTCAAAAAGAGAATAATCAAATAGAAAATGTTCCAATAAATACTCCTATCATAGAACAAACTCGGTATCAATTAGACCACCTTTTCCTGAATGGTTGAAAATTGATGAAGGAGTAGAAAAACAAATCACATTGCCTGATTATAATATGTTGGATGAATTAAGCAATGTTTGTATCAAAATTCCTTTGTTACAAGCCATAAAATAAATACCAATTTTTGCAAGAAAAATTAAGGAATTAAGTACTCAAAGATCAGTAAGAAAGAGAAAAGACATAAAAATAATTCAATTAGTCGGGAAAATTGTAGAATGATGGGGAAAACGAAAATTCAAAAATACCTAGATCGAGGAAGCCCCATTGTAAAAATTCACATCAATGGAATTGAAATACCAAACACATTGATTGATCTAGGAGCAGCCATAAACATAATGAGTAAACAAGTCATGAATTCACTTAGGCTTCCTAACCTTCAATACACACCAACACTATTACCATTAGCAGATAGGTCCGTGATTAAACCCGATGGTGTGTTGGAGGATGTTTGTGTATCCTTAGATTCTGGGGAATATCTTTTTGATTTCATGGTATTAACACCAAAGAATAATTTAGGAGGACACCCATTAATTTTAGGAAGACCTTGGTTAGCTACAACTAATGCTTTCATCGATTGTAGATCAGGTGACATGTTTATCTCAGATGGAAATTCTACAAAGAAATTTACATTATACCCTCCTGCAAGAACAACAATAGGAACAAAGAATGAAGAATGGATAGATTATGAAGATGATATACAACATGTTTTCATTATTGGACAAATAAGAGAGGAAGACCAAATTTTAAATCTATTAGAAAATAATGAATCTTCCTCATTATGATAGTAGTCGAAATGAATATCTCTCATCCAGGCAAGTATCATTGCTCTCCATGGAAAAATTTTGGAATTCTGTAATAGAAATCTTTCCAGGTAAAACTTTGAATATTAGTGAAAACTTGGAAGGATTACAAAAGAATCAACTGATAGAAGTCTTACAGAAACATTCTTCTCCTTTTTCACGAAAATATACTGATATGAGGGGAAATGATCCTAAAACTTGCATACATCATATATACATTGAAGAAAGTGCAAGACCAGTTAGATAACCACAACAAAGAATGAATCCAAATCTAAAAGAAATTGTTAAGGAGGAGTTGCAAAAGCTGCTAAATGTAAATTTCATTTATCCAATATCAGAAAGTCAGTGGGTTTCACCCCTAGTAATCGTTCCAAAGAAAAATGGAAAATGGAGAGTATGCATCAATTACAGGGAAGTGAATAAAAAAACATTAAAAGACCACTTTCCACTACATTTAATAGATCAAGTCTTAGATACATTAGCAGGGAAAAAGTATTTTTCGTTTTTGGACAGTGTTAGTGGATATAATCAGATTCAGGTAGCACTTGAAGATCAAGATAAAACCACATTCACTTGTCCATGGGAACTTATGCTTAAAGAGTACTTCCCTTTGGATTATGAAATGCTTTGGCAACATTCCAAAGAGAAGTCCTCAGAATTTTCTCTGATCGTATTCATGATTGTGTGGAAGTATACATGGATGATTTCACAGTTTATGGAGATTATTTTAATGAAGCACTTGAAATTTTAGAAAAATTTGTAATAATATGTAAAGAAAAAAATATCTCGTGAAGTCATGAGAAATGTTTTATGATGTTTAACGAAGGAATTGTTTTAGGTCACCATATTTAAGGGGATGGAATTAAGGTGGACTCATCTAAAGTTGAGGTCATTTCTAAATTATCAGTGCCAATCTGTCAACGAGATGTTAGGAGTTTTCTTGGTTTTACTGGATATTATAGAAGATTTATAGAAAACTTCACAAAAATTGCATCTCCACTCTTTAAACTGCTTACCAAGGACTGTGAATTCAATTGGGATTCGGATTATCAATCTGCCTTTGAAACTTTGAAAAAGAGAATTTCTGAAGCACCTATCCTAAAAGGACCTAATTGGAAATTACCTTTCCATATATCAATTGATGCTTCAAATATATCCTTGAGAGTTATGTTAGGGAAAAAGACCTTACTCCTTATGCAATTTATTATACCAATCAAAATTTAACCCCGACAGAGTTAAATTATACTGTAACTGAGAAGGAGGTTTTAGTCGTATTTCGTGCCATTAACAAATTCATACATTATATAACTAGATATGAAACTTTAATTCACACAGACCATTATGCCATTAGATACTTAATGAATAAACCAATCACTAATGGAAAAATAACCAGATGGCTCTTATTGTTACAAGAATTCAACATCACCATTCTAGATAGACTTGGAAAATAGAACACAATTGGTAACTTTTTATCTAGAATTCAAAATGATAATAATGATCAACCTGTAGAAGATAAATTTCCTAATTAATACCTTTTTCTAGTATCTACTAAATCACCTTGGTATGCAAATATTGCTAATTATTTAGCTATAGGGAAAATTCCATTTCATTTGTCTCCTAGAGAAAAGGGGAGGATAGTTCAAAATAACACATCTTATTCATGGATAAACAAAGAGTTATACAAAATAGGACCAGATCTCATCATCAGAAGATGTGTTTGAGAGGATGAAATACCAAAAATACTTAAAGCTCATGATGAACCATGTGGAGGGAATTTTTTTGACAAATAACTGCTTATAAAGTCTTACTTTTAGGATATTATTGGCCTTCCATTTTCAGGGATACCAAGGAGTATGTTAAAAGATGTGATAGTTGTCAGAGAATGGGAAAACCCACTCTTTCAAATGAAATGCCATTACAACCACAGGTACTCATTGAACTATTTGAGAAATGGGCACTAGATTTTGTTGGTCCAATCAACCCACCTTCAAAGCAAAAAGGTATATTCTAGTGTGTATTGATTATGTCACTAAATGGGTAGAAGCTAAAGCACTTCCTTTTGCTACCGAAAATGTTGTAGTTTCATTTCTTTTTAAGGATATTTTCACTCGTTTTGGTGTTCCAAGAGAAATTGTAACAAATCAAGGAACACAATTTACATCCAGATTAGTGCAGAAGCTTGTGGAGAAGTACAAAAGCAAACCTCGAAAGTCCACTCGCTACCATACACAAGCCAATGGACAATTTGAGTCTACAAATAAGGTGATTGAAGCAATCCTTACCAATATTGTACACTTACACAGGAAGGACTGGACAGAAAAGCTTCCAGAAGCTTTGTGGGCTTATAGAACTACATGGAGAAGTACTACATGACATGCTCCCTATGAACTTGTTTATGGGAAGTAGGTATTACTTCCAATAGAGTTCCAGATCCAGACTTATAAAACAACAATCCAGCTAGATCTTGACTTATCCAAAGCACAAAAGCAAAGGATGAGACAACTTAATGAACTTGATGAAATATGACAAGAAGCCCTCCAGAAGACCAGCCTAGTTCAATAACAGAGATCCAGATGGCATGATAAGTACGTTAAAGAAAGAAAATTTCATCCAAGAGATTGGGCATTACTCTTTGATTCAAAGTTCAAAAATTTTCAAGGGAAATTTCAAACCCACTGGCTTGGGCCTTATGAAGTTGAAAATGTCTTTAACAATGGTGCAGTTAGAATCAGGACTATTGATGAAGAGAAAATTCCTCTTTTAGTGAATGGACATCGACTCAGGTTTTTCAGAAGCCATTGACAAAAAGAATTTGTCCAAAATTTTCCACGATAATCAAATTAAGAAGGTTGAGAAGATTTCTTCTGCTTTTGCCACCATAGAAATTTTACTTTCTATAAAAAATAATATATATAGATTATATATTATAATATATACAAATATATATATATATAATATATATAACTATATATATATATATATAAATATATATATAATATATATATATATATATTATAATATTAAATATTATATATATATATATATTATATATCATATATAAATAAATATAATATATGTAAATAATTAAATATAAATTAAATTATAAATATAATTATATATAATAGTTATATTAAATATATTATATAATATATATATATATATTATACATATATACATATATATGAAAACCAACTCTTGTTGGCACCTTAAATTTTCTTTCCAAAAAAAAAAAAAAATATTCCCTTTCCTAAAGTTTTTTTCTCAGCTACAGAATCAACAACTTTCTGTAGTGCGGAAAAGTTTTTGCAGCTAGGACAAGTTCCTGCAACTCTAATAAATTTTTTGTAGCCAACTTTACAGGAACACTTGGTGATTTGAATTGAAGGATAATTGACAGTGAAAAGTACCTGTAGGAGATATCAAAGGACAATTAATGTTAGAAAGTTAATCAAATGTATGTGATACTTTAATTTTACAATGAGGATTAATATATTGCATATATGAACTAAGAGGACATAGCATTACCAAAATGAAATGAAATAATTGCAAATTAAGGGTGATGGTCGCTTGTCAAAATCATCATATCTTGTCCCCATTCTGAATCGGTCACCGAATCATTATTTTTAGTGTGCTCCAATGGTCAATTCATTCCCACGACCTTCATTATAATTCACCTGTTCTTCCATTTCCTCGAATTCACATAGCCTCTTTGCATCTCCTCCACTGAATGAAACCATACCAACACCATTTTTCGAGTCAAGTGAACAGTCCTTGAGACAAAGCTTCTTCCATAATGGGTGTTATTGTCCGAACGGAGCCAACAAGGAAGAAATTCTTAGAATGATATCCGCAGACCAAGGAGCTATTGCAGAAATTACAGTGGCTACAATTCATAAAGAAATTATACTGTTTCCAAAAGGAGGTGATGAAGACTTTTGCATGTTCGTTTGATGGAACAGAGGTAGAAATAGGAGACATCAAGTTCACTATAATAGAGTCCCTGGTCGTAGAAGCTACTGAATTTCCTAGAAATGTAGAAAAATGGTTCAAAACAGTGGAATCAATGGAGAATACAGGAGAGATTTCCTAAAAAATCCAAACATGGACACCACCATCTTCAAGAAATGTATTCCTAGTACAGCCCTTAAGAGTAAATGGAGGAACTTTCTCCTTGTACTTCAGAAATTTATTACTTGTGAGGGTCGGTTTGGATACATGTATTTCTACCACATTAGAATAATGATGAATTTTCTTGAGGTGCACCAAATGAATCTTCCTTATTTCCTCTTGCATAGTCTTAAGAAAATGTCCATGAATGTTCAAAAGAAAATTCAATTCATAGACAATACCATGTATCATCATGGATTGATAAAGATCTTGGTTGAGTTTCACCTTCAGAGTATAGGGGATAAATGGGAAAATTTTCTAGTAAGAAACCATTTTGAAGAAAGAGCTCCTAAACAACACAACAGTAGTAGAACTCTCAGGGGAAGGAAGAGAATAATGGAAACAATAAAAGAACGAGAACCCTAGTCTCAACAGGAAGTATTAGAGGATGAATTACCCATAGTGGATATTTTGCAGAAATGAAAAGGGGAAATATTAGAAGAAAGAAATCTAGCAAAATAATAGAGGATTTACCACAAACCAAGATCCTTCCCCAGGAAAAGAAGCCAAAAGCTAAAAGGAGGAAAGCATAAGGATTACAGACCTTAGGACTGAGCAGAAGTAACAGATTGAATACAAGCAGCAAGCAGTTTCATGAGCTACAAAGTATATCGATCTTGAGGAGAGGGAACCGATTGAAGACCTTGAAGGTCCTCTAGAAGGATCACCAAATCTGTCACCAAGGGTGTCATCACCACCCTACAGTTCACCTCCAAGAAGTCCAGTGCATAGTCGAGGTGTTGATCCTGTTCAACAAGAGATTTATGACTACATAGAGTCATTAGAAAGAAAAGAAGCAACAACTAAAGAATCAATCCAAAGTCTAGGAGAAGGAAGCAATTAGTTCACTGAACCACAAGAACCTTCAGGCTCTAATGTCTTAAAGAAAGAGATCTTTGAGCTGGAGACATTGAATAGATATCTCAAAAATGAAAACAAACATTGAAATCACATAATGGGATTCAAATTGCAAAGAGTGACAACCTTATTCTTCATTTGAGTTTATGGGACAAAAAGAACAAGAAGTTGAAGAAGGAAAATAGGGCAATGCAAAGAGAAATCATCAACCTAAAATATAAGATCCTCATGAAGAAACCAAGAATGTCAATGGTTGCCAAAAATAAGAAGAAAGTGAATCTTGAATGTGATAATCAGAGGGCACAAGAAAATAATAAAGATGAATTTTATGAGGACATACAAAACCTCCAGCATGGGGGAACGTAGAGTCCAAGGATTGTCTTACCTTGATATCATTTTTGCTTATACTTCTTCTTTTTTCAGATACCTATCACCTAAATAAATGCAATAGACATAAGGTTTTTTTTAAGGTAAGCACTTACATGTCCTCTGTTTCGTATTTGTCTATATACCTTATCGTTTTATTAAAGTGTGCATTCAACTACAAAATTGGCATGTTTCTGCAGCTAATTCGAGCTTCCAACTAAGAAAAATAAGATATGGATGGATGAGGAATGTCCCCTCGTGGATTTTTTCCTATTCTCTCGAGCCAATCCTTCAAGAAGATCGCATTGTAACGCGGTCAACCTCAAAGTCAACTACAAGATTATTGTCAGGACAGGGTTCGATTTTTCACGAAATCTTAGCAATTTTCTTTTCCAAATAGCAAATTGATTATTTATCGATTTAGTTTGGTTTAATAGGATTGAAATAAAGATATGTAGGCTTAAAACTATCGTACTATTATTCAGAGAAATATTATAAAAGCAATGGTTGCTCTGTGTTTTGCATGTGTGCCGTTATATGTAAATTTTGAGAACATCTTGTTAAACTTGTTTATGAGCAATAGACTTGGTTCATATTTTCCATGCTACATTGATTAAAGATTGTCGATTGTCTCATGGAGGGCCCCTACGTCCAGTACAGGTCTTTGACCAATTACACAATTTCTACGATATCAATATTTTTTTTGCTATGATATCTTGAGTAGAAAAAAGAACATATCTGCAAAAGAAAAATCCATATATTTCTTATGTTCAAACTTTGTATATGGTGTATTCTTAGGTATCTTTTCAAGATGTTGCTCTGACTTTACCAAAGCAAATTGTGGCTTGGTTAAACTTTGTATCCTTTCATTCAACATCAATTTCTGTAAGATAAATGTCACACATTATTCTTTCCCATTTCTCAACATGTTATATATGATAAATTTAAAGTCACTTTCCCATTTGTCAACATGTTATATATGATAAATTTAATTCACTTTCCCATTTCTCAACATATTATATATGATAAATTTAAAGTCACATAAAACCAAGAGAAAACCCTTTTCTAACCAAAACAAACAAACAAACAGTGCCTCTAATAAAACTTCATTCTAATATCAGCAGATGAAAAGAGAGTGGACCATTTTTGTTGCTTGACTTTGCATGTTTTTGTTACGAAATTGCTCGAGCTTTAGTAACCAACAAATGTGAGAGAAGTTGTAAATGTGAAAAAAATTATGTTTACCTTTGTTACTTCTTCAAAATGATGTGAATGATGCCATTTTTGGATGTGGAAATCTCATAATAAGAAATGTCCACATTGGATGTAGAGATTAAATATAAAACTTGTGGACATGGCATGTATTCTAATAAATTTCATTGCAATGACTACCATGGGCCTCCATGGGTTAGAGGTCCTCAATCTATTAGTCTTGATGATGAAAGAGAGATGTAAATGATAAGTATGGGTGTTCCTAGTTTGTATGGTGGATATCTTCGAACCAAGGTCATCATCTTAATGAACCTAGGTTTTGACATGATAAACGTAGATCTGGTCCTCACCCAATTTCATTCCTTCATACTTTGTCAAGACTCAAGAGGACATAATGGTCCTTCAACTTATAATAGGGTTTCTTTTGAGGTTATAGATAAATCTTACCCAAAGAAAATATATTTTTGGGCTCTAAGAGATATGGATAATTTAAATGATAACAATCATATGTTTTTTTCCCAAGATTCAAATGTAGGGATACATTTTACGAATTTTACTAATAGATAGAAAGAGATAAATAATCCATGAGGAGCATCTATTGGTCACTGTGATTAGGGAAATACTCAAAGATAATAAGACTATTTAGGTTCAAATCAAAGATGGTGTTGATTCTTGTAACTCCTCAACTGCTGGTAGTTTGAATTAAACAGTGAAAATTAACTTTGTTGGTGTTTACACACAGGAGCTTACACTTCTAGAGGATCAAGTTCTAGTTGGACATGAAAACCAATAGGAATTCAATGCCCATAAAAAGATGAGAAAAATGTTTCCAGGTATGTTGATGATAAGTTCCATGGAGAGGATATACACTATGGATACATTGGGGAATCTAATCAGAAAGTAGATACCATAGGGAGGAATCATTGCATAGTAGAGAAGGCACATGAGCTTATTAAAATTTATGTGATCCGGAAGCCATAGTGTGACTAATACAAACAAAGATGTGGAAGATCCAAGTATCAACCTCAACTTTTGGACAAATAAATATGTTATGTTTTAACTATCCCTTTCAACAAATAATTCCAAGCATGTTTGTTTTTAACTTCAAAAGGATTCTAAACTAATATTTCTAAGTGACTCAGTGGAAGAAACTGTGGATGATGAAAACATTGTTTACTCTCTTGTTTTGGATTTTCCTAGTTTGGATACTTTGGGTGAATATATATAGTGTCATTCAATTCTTGTAAAGCTTTGTAGAAGGCATCACAATTTGATTGCAATGGAATTACCTTACCATACTAGTTGTAAACAAGAATCTCATTTCACATTACTTTTAATCTAGAATGATATGGTAATGACATTTTCATGTGTCTGATGCATTGCAAGTAAACTAGAAAACTGCTTAATTTGATGCTTGAGTATAACTATACTTGCATTGGTACTATGTTTCCCTTTTGTTGATGGTGCTGGACTCGCCAACATATCAATGGGATCTCGCTGGTAAGAATTCCCAATTAGACCTCAGACCGTTTGGTGTAGGAGTCCCAATAGTGGGTCATAAGGTAATGCCTTGACCGCGATGTCGCACACAGGCAACTAAGATAACTTTGTCAGTAACAAGGGTGTTACTGATGCGTTGAATCAAGGAAGGTGTATGATAGGTTCTAACACTTCGAAGGGGGAAGGAGGTGAAGGTGAGTTCTAGGTTGAAAGGGATCACTCTCAACTCAGCTAGGAACACACAACACAAAAGGACATGCACAGCTTCCTGTGGAGCAGTCCACTTGGATACGGCAGTCACATCATACAAGGTAAGATAACACGTACAACACTCACGGATCAGTCTGAGATGAGCACGATGGTTGTTACAGAAAGGTTCATGTGAAAGTTCTGTCTGATGTCCAGCAGAGCAGTCAACACAAACGATGACAACATTAACAACATATCAACACATTAACAACAAGATTCATATAATTGCATGTGAAACAATTCATACACAAGTACGTAACTTAAACAACATATATCATTAAGGCAACCGGAGCAGTCCAACTACAATAACAACATATGCATGAAAATGTGTTGGCTCTTATTATATAAAGAAGTATAAGTCACAACCATACAATACATCCATGTAAACCTACTAGCCCCAATAGTGGAACATTACAGCCACATCCGCCTGCTCCTCCAAAGAGATGTATTAGCTTCGTGCAGTGGAGAAGCCAAGGCGCGTTACAATACTGTCCAAGACTTCTTCAAGATAGTCTTAGTAGAAGCTTGGCTGACTAAAAGCCTATACAATGAGTCATGAGAGACTATGTATAGCAAAGGGTGGGGTGACCCTTGACATTCCCCTTTGTGACCATTCAAATACCCTCATGACACTTCACCTAATCTATGACTGTTACATCCACTATTGAGACTCGACTTACACTTGACATGACTCAACATTACAATGCACATGTACCCAAGCGAACAATGGCTTGAACAAGCCAAACTAGACATCATTCGAACTTAGACAACCATAAAAGTCCAACTTCTCGGCATCCTCATGCTGATCAACAGTGACATATTGATGCCAAGATTGGTTGTCCTTGATAATGTTTGTGTGTTTTGTTATGACATCCATCTGAAACCTGAACCTTGTCTCCATAGAATTTGGGTACATTGCTCAAGCTCCCCTATCCAACTCGTCTGAGAGCATGTGCATCATTGTCTACAATGTGGCTGAACCAGCAATGTACTTGTGCATGATGTCTACACTGATAGGCAAGTCTGGGTTGGTGGCAATGCACATCAACTCATTGAAGTACAACTCAAGCTCCTATCAGACCTACTTTGTTTTTCCCCTTGGTGAGAGTCCCAAGTGACGAGATCACATGGGTGTGCAATATAACATCCATTCTCTTGAATACTCGTGCATGGGAAGCCTGTATGCTAGTGATGAGTTGCGGTAGGTCTTCATAGTTCTGGATCTAACTCCGGATACGTGCTTGTAGCTCGACCACATTGGCCTTCATCATCTTTAGCAAGTGAAGCGGGGCTCCCTTGAACTTCATCATCCATGCTTGCATGTTATCAACAGCAGCATGTATGTTCTTCAAGATGCGTGTTCTTCTCGCACATCAATGTTTCCATCCATGGAGATGGACAACTGCTTGGTGTACGGTACCAGACTTGGAGTACAATGCCCGCATAATTGTATCCAGGGACAATACTTCATCTAGTATTACCTTCTTCAGTTCAGCTCGAGTAGACATTGTCACCAAGTCTCCTCCTTTCTTGGCAACCTATAGTTCCTTTGCCATTTGCTCATTCTAAGCTATGAGGAAATGAACACTTGAGCTAGTGGCTTCAGCATACACTCTAGTTGCATCGGCCAAAGCAACTGGATGTTTATGCACATCAGTCACGATCACTTGTTCTTCAACTTGCGCAGGGGATGTTTGGTCCTCCGGAGTCAGTACTCTCTGAGACTACACAAATCTATGATGAGATTCGTCAAAGGAGATGTTGTGCATCTCTACTTCTGGTTGACCACCAAGGATCTCAGTGCCTCCTTGGTGATTCAAGACTTGCTCATCATCAGGATGCAATGAAGCGGGTGAGTCAAACTCTTTTTGGTGAGGCATGAGTTTGATGTCTTGTTCCAACTCTTATTGCTCCATGTCTACATCCAATTGTTCAAGCACCTCTTCTATCACATGAGAAAATTCTTGCACCTGCATTGGTTCACCCTGTTTGCCTAATGCCAGTTGTTCAGATGAATTAACTACTTGTATGGGTGTTGCTTCGTCTGTCTACAAGTGATGAGCCCCCTGCTCAATCTGTTGATGTTGTGCTTCCTTATCCTATTGGCACAACTCTTGTTCTTTCCATACTTTCTCCCTCAGCTCATGCAACTCCTTCTCTACTTCTTCCATTCTCTTCTTATCCCTCTGCCTTCGTACGATTCGCTTGTCACGTCGCTGCCTCTTCGCCTGAATAGCCATAGTTGCTTGTTCTACAAGTGGATCTGCTCAAAACTTCAAGCTTTTCTCCTCCTCCATGTGGTTGACAATATTCCTCTTCACTTTGTCATGTACAGGTATGCTTGGCTCTGCTGCCTCTATTGTTGTTGTTGTTGGTGCTCTCTGTGATGTTGCTTCATGCTACTTTGCTAACCACTCTATAGTGAAGTCGACCTGTTCATTGGGTCTGGAGGAATTGTAGCAGTAACTCCATGATTCCTCATTGGCCCAATGACATGCCCCATTGAACCAGTTGAACTGAACTCTCGCGCAGTGATCCTTCATAATGAAATGTGGGTCATACGGGTTGAATCTTCAGAGGTCGAAAGAATACTTCCTCATCTGTTCTGCTTCGACATCTGCTTGCTTGATACTTCGGATCTCATATAACCCAATCCGCAATGGAAGAGCAGGCCAAGGTGCCTTCTTCTTCTGCTGCAGTCTAGCTGTCAATCTTGCCGAGATTTGGTATGCTACTTCCTGCATGACAAGCACTTCCAAGGTGAACTTTGGTAGAACATGCAGAGACTTCTCCACACTAAACACTCGGATGAATGTGCCCGATGGTGAGGCATACCGATCTGCAATGCCTAGCAATGCCTTCATCGCTTCCTCTAACATGTAGGGTGGATCCTATTCGAGTATCAACCTGTACACTGGGGTGACAAAATGGTTGGACAACCGTATGATCAATCCTCTAAAAATGCATTTGAACAACTGCTTAAAATACGAGTTCAAAACAGTCTCCGCCAGTAACAATGCCCACTCCAAGCTCGGGAAATCATGTCGGGCACAGACTGCATCTAGAATGTAGGCGGACATATAAATCTCTGCATGCATACCCTTGGGAGATTGTTGAGCCTTCATGACTTGCTCCTTCAGCTGGTGAGCCAGTATGCTGGACCAGTTGCATGGTATTCCTTCTCTATCCAATTGGTCCAATGCGATCACCCAACTTTGAGGAAAGGTTTCAATGCTTGCTTGGCCACTCAGTGGACATGCGAATATGACCAAGTATTGGTACGCCTTCCTCAATATCTTTGTCTTGTAGATATGGTTGGGTGTCATCCTTAAGCGAGTTGACTCCCTTACCCAATCCTCCAAAATGTCTTTGGAGTGAGCTCTATAGTTGGCAAGCTGAATGGAGGGATAATGACAGTCATGGGCTTAAACATCTGATACATCTCGTCATAATCAAGGTCATCATCTCGGGGTTAGTGTGAGAGACAATCCAGTGAATCATGTCCGCGCATGAGAACGCAGGGTATCTACATGAAATCCGATACAATCTGGACTTATGAATATTCACGTACACCCGATGGTCTTCGAGGTCTTCCCCAAAAGTGCCTGCAAATGCTTCATTCACCTCTTTCCACTTAAGTTTGATGTCCTTGTCTAGATACAAATTTGTATCTTCGTAAATCAGCAAACTAAAGGACACCTGCTCAACTTCTGCTCCAGCTACAATACCATCAGTGTCCTTGTTGAAAAGAGCAACAAGAAATGTTAAAAATAGAAATGCTAAAAATAGCATTGCTATAAATATCATGTCAGGATATACTCAAACTTTGTTGGAAATAGAAAAAATAGAAATGCTAAAAATAGCATTGCTATAAATAGCATTCCAGGATAGATTCCAATTTTAATTAGACCCGGAAATAAAATTGAGAATTAAAATTTGAATTTAGTCTCACTAGCTGTTTGAAAAATAATTAATTAATTCATCTTGAGTTAATTAGTTGGAGAAAATCAAACATGAAGTCGATGTGAAGACATGCAACAACTATCCCTTTGACTGAGGAAGTTATCCCTTAATTAAGGAGATAAGGATGAGTTGTATTTGAGTTGTAATTAGTTAGCTCAATTAATTGAGTTAAGTCTAGTTAAATTAGTTCCAAACAGTTGGAGGAACTAATTGTGAGTTCGATTAGTTAATGCATGCTTGCATGTAACTAGTGTACTCCAAATAACTGAGGATTCTCTCATAAATAACACATGCATGTCAGTTCAGACAAAGACCTATTGAGATTAAAGATAGGGACACTGTACTATCAGTTGGAGGATTTTTCCTATAAAGGAAACTCATCCATGCAGAAGGAATTATCTCCTTCAGGATTCCGCATTTATTTCAGAGTTTAGTTAGCAGTGTGAGAGGTGAATTCACACAGGTGGTAGCATAGGACCCCAGGAGAAATTGCGCAAGGAAATAGGAGGCTTGGAGGGCAGAGAAGAAGGTTTGTGAGAACCCTTTGACTATCTATGATCAGCAGTGAGGGATTGTACTGAGAGCTAGATAGCTTGTGAGCTAAAGCTTTGTGTAATCCTGAGATATTTCCACTTGCATGATAATAAAGATAGCGGGGTTTTTAGCTGAGGCTTTCCCCATAGTATTCTTCTATGTTTCATGTGTTATTGAATCTTCTTCTCTGTTATATGTGTTCTGTTTGATCTTGCTCAAAATCGATTAAGCTTCCACAAGTTTGATTGTAGAAGTAGATTAAGTATTTTGCTTTAGTACATTGCATAATCAATTTAATCTATAGTTAGATTTTCTACATAGATCTCAGAGGTAGATTTTTAGAGAATTTGCAGGAAATTCTACAGTCCTGAGATCCTATTCTCTTGGAAGCCATTGAGACAGATGAACACTTGAAAGATCTGGAAATAAGCAACATGCATGGCAAGAAATATGTGAGTGAAAAAAAAAACCTAGGGAAAGACATAGCACATACCTGAGGAACTAATGAGCAAAATTGCACAAATTTTACTGGGAGGCTGAGTGACTGGCTGCTATAACTATGCAAAAGGTAGTTTGGGTTGTCTAGGAGGCCGGACTAGCTTTTGGATCAACGAAATGTGCAATCCAGTCAGGCAGCTAGTTGTTGGGATTGCGCAATGCACAATTCTAGTTGGGAAGTATTGCTGGCCCAAGGACAGATTTGTGTAATTTCTTGGGCCAAGCAACCATTGTCCTCTAGAAATGTGCAAAACAATCCTAGAGGCTAGTGCTGGGCAAGAATATGCATTTCTAGGGAGGAAGGTGAGCCTCCCTTCCCCAAATTTTGCAATGCAACTTTGGTGAAGGCAAAGCCGAGGCCAAGGTTGGTCGGACTCGCCCATGGGCAACTGAAAGCAAATAAGATAGTAAAATGCATGGTGACACTAAGTGATAGTAGAAGTGATTGACAGTGCATGCAAAACATGAATGAAATATTCAGCACACAGATCAACATGCATGTGGGTGAGGCAATCGTTGGTTGGGCGAACGTCTGTGCAAAATAGTTTCATGCATGCAACAGCAGTGAGATAGCAATGAAAACTGAAACAGATCTAGGGTAAGCTAGAATACATGTAAATGATAGCAGGCCTTCAAATAAATCAATCAAACAACACTCACACAAGCGAATAAACAAAAAGCGACAGAAATGATGAAAAAGACAAGTTGAGGCCACTTTCCCATGAATCGCTAAGCCAGATGTGTCGAAGAGTCCTGGATGTGTTGTGCGATGTCAGAGCTCCAATATAGTTGTGAATGAATGAGATCTAATGCGTCGAATAAATAAGTTTGGTCTCATGACGCGCATAACACAAATTTAGGAAAAAGTGACACTTGGAGGGAAACTTCTAAAACAACTTTGCATGTAACCATCAGCTGCTAAAAATGGCTCCCTAAATCATGGGATGCCTTTTGCATGTTGTCTCTTTCTATTCCAGGAATAATCAGTCATGCATGCATGTAGGTCAAGTTTTCTCGGTCCGGAGTGGAACTGGTCAACCAGACTATTCATGCATGCAGCTGCTCAACTGCTTGGGAAAAATGTGCATTCCTGGTTGTGAACTAGGCTAACTGCCTAGGGGGTTTGCGTAATTCCTAGGCATAACAACTGATTGCTACCTAGATTTGAGCAAATGCTAGGCTGAACAGCGTGTTGCTGGGAAAAATTGCACAAATCCAGTTGGGAGGGTTGGCTGGCAGGATTTCTTAATCCTGGAGCCCAACAAGTTGTTAGAGAGGATGGCGCAATTTCTGGAGGGAAGGTTGGTTTCCCTCCAGAAATGCACAATTTTCAAGGGGAAGCTGCTCAGCCTACAGCTGGACCAAGTCCGAGTGAGCAGCCTGTGAGGGGAATTGATCAACTGTCATCGACGGGTTGCCTTTGTGCGAGGGAAACATTAAAGCTTGAGTACTTGACGAAGCAAGACAAAGTGCTGCTTAAGGTTGGTAGGGAGGCTCCAAAATAGGCTAAGGAAAAATTTTGGAGGGTGGTTGTAGCCGCTACAACACTTAGTGACACACTGGTATAAATCCAGCTCCCTGCATAGACCTTGTTCGTGAAAATCAAGTCTAACACCTCCGGAAGTATTGTTCAGTTCTTAGCTCATCTTGGTTTCACACTAACTAGATTGTAAGATGTAGCATATGCCAAGACTTTGGTCAATGACACACATTCCAAGCCAAGGTAACATAGTTGTTTCAATTAGGGTTGAGGGGTATATAGGTGCACAAGCAGTATAGTTGTCAGCGTCTTAGTTTCATCTCTGGTGTTGCTCCACTACCACCAATCCCGGACAATAACCTAGTGGAGTCACATAGGAACACAAACATGGCTCTACTGCTAGTGAGCCTAGTCAGTACCCTAGCAGAGTTACTTGCATCACCTCCCTGCACAAGAAGCCTTTTTCTTCTTTCGCCTTATTCATTTTTCATTATTCATTTTTTTTTTACCTTTTATTTCTTTCATTTCATTTGCACTGTGCATAGCACTTATTCATTTCAAAGGTGGTAGAGGGATCTTAAATTATTGAGAGTAGAAGAGGTTGTTCTAGCAGAGAAGTAGTTTATTATATATCTGACGTGCCTGTTAAGGTTTTCCCCCTCACCTTACTCTACTTGACTAAGCTGACAAGGGTTAACCAAAAAACAACTGACTAGAGAAAGTGACACTAGTTAGCACGCAAGCAATGTGTCTTCACCAAGGTTCACTTCGAACAATACGTATTTTCCTTTGATGTATCATAGACTAAAAAACAAGCTCCTCACACAGAGGCAAGATGACAGATAACCAAGCAGTAATAGTTGTACAAGCCCTCTTGTACTTTACCTAGCTTGCTTCAAGAGTCATACATGGTTTCATGCAAGACTAACCTACGAACGAAATAAACAAGATAAGAAACACCAAAGCAAAGCAAAAGCAGAAGAGAAAGTGAAAGCAAAGCAAGTAAGTAAACAAGTAAGAAACAAACAAGAAACAAAGCATATAAGAAAACAACTGAAAGAAAACACTACTCCTACTCCTACACTAACGGTGCATGGGCCTGATCACGTGAAGTGATACTTCCAATGCAGCCACTAGCATATTGGTAGACCCATGTTGGTGAAGGCTTGATCCGTAGCAACCCAGTGGTGCGATCCAAGAAGCAAGAAAGATATAGCAATGAAGACAACCACACTTCATGTTTCAAAGTTCCCATGGGACATGAGTGAGTGCATGTACATGACGGGTAGTCCATGGACTTATCGTGGTGTTGTGTGACACTACGTGCAACTTTGAAGCATAAGCACACTCTTGGCTATGACATGCAAGCAAACGAAAGAAACAAAGATAACTTGTGTTGTGAATGAGTGCTTGCAAGGTAAGACTCCTCCAATGCATGAGCAATGGGATCATGCAGTTCGAGTGGAGTAAGTATGATCTGTGAGTGAGATGGATCTTCAATGCATACAGATGAGTGATGAGGAGCCTTGGGTGATTGAACAATTTCATGATCGGAAGTGAGACTAACTCCAAGAGAGTGAGGGCCTGACGTAACCATCAGCTCGGGCTGAAGTGCTTTGACAGTCTTGGGTGTCTCAACTTCATCATTGGGTAGATCATCATAAACTGGTGGCTTCGAAAGATCAACTTTGATAGATTCATGATCAAGATAAAAAATGGAAGTAAATGGATCATGACCGCCACGATTAGAAAAATCAATGAATTCTTCAACATTTTCATGATCAAACGAATCAAGCATAGGGGTAGATGGGAAGCGAACAAAATCATCCTCTGTATCTATGGAAAAGACAAATGAAGGATCAAGTGGATTTTCAACGAGTAACTTATCCTCTCCGTTGTCGAATGATGGACTAACATGCAGTGAGTCTTGCGAGTGATCAACAATGGGTGCATCTTTGGATGAAGACACACATGCAAAATCATGGATGGCAGGTTCACCAAAGAGGTTAGGAAAGAACAAAGGGGGCTCGGACAGAAGGGAGTCATCCTTCGTTGAGTTTTGATGTTCAATCTCCCACTCATACTCGTCATGAATGATAGTGCATGTTGGTTGTGCAACACCAACTTAGTCAATGGGTTGTTCCTTGTTCACAACAAGTGAAGAGTCTGGAATGGATGAACACAAGATTGTATCATCTGGAGGAACACTTGAGTGTGAAGATGGAGGTCAAAGAAAAGAATGAATATGGGAACTCGAAGGACTCACAACCAAATCTGTGCGAAAATTGAGTGGAGTGATGTTGGGAGAGTGTGAAGGATGAATAGGTGTGTGAGCATGATCCTCAACATCATTGGGTAGTGGCAGAGCTATTGAACGAGAGGGAGGCAGACAGTCAGTTGAGACAGTGCCCACTCCCACATGAGATTACACAGTTCCATCAATGAAGAATGTTGAGCGAAGCTTGATATCAAGCTTCCTCTTGGGATGGGCAGATTTCTTAAGGAAATACTCGAACTGGTCCCAAAGATAAGAAAATTTCATCTGGCTCCTCAGAGCTTGAAACTACAAGTCACGGAAGCACTACCAAAAATCAATAACGAATTCATGCAGAGCGTTGCTATAACAGTTTCTAGTCAAGATGGTTTGGATCAAAATGATAGAATGTATCTTCAATAAGATCACAGAAGTGCTCAAATGAGTGCATGATGTCAGCTAGTAGGCTGAGCACCCAACGAAATGGAGATTCTCTCAGTGTCTATGGAAGCAGCAAACTAGCCTTTTCGTCAGAAAACTCATCTTCCACATGAATCATGGAAAGAAAGTTATGTAAGTGCTTAGGCCAGGCCACTTCACCTTCACCATCATACGTCTGAGTGGACAAGAGATCGAAAAGCTTCCCCGAGATGGAGATATCTTCACGATTCGAAAAACACCTCGGGGGAAGAAGAGTGCAAGACTCAATGAAAGATATGCAAAGGTTCAAAACTGGATGAGAGGGCACTTCTTATCATTAGGCCCTCCTTCTAGTGCCAGAAATTTTGACGGTGATAGACCCACCAACATGTCAAGGGGATATCCCCAATAAGAACTCCCAATTAGACCTCAGACCGTTTGGTGTAGGAGTCCTAGCAGTGGGTTGTAAGGTAATGCCTTGACCACAATGTCGCATAGAGGCAACTAAGATAACTCTATCACTAGAAAGGGTGTGACTAATGCAGTGAGTCAAGGAAGGTTTATGAGATGTTCTAACACTTTGAACGGGGAAGGAGGTGAAGGTGAGTTCCAGGTTGAAAGGGATCAGTCCCAACTTGGCTAGGAACATACAACACAAAAGGACATGCACAACTTCCGGTGGAGCAGTCGACTCGGATGCGGCAGTCACATCATACAAGGTAAGATAACACATGTAGCACTCAAGGATCAGTCTGAGACGAGTGCGACGGTTGTTATAGCAAGGTTCATGTGAAAGGTCTATCTGATGCCTGAAAAAGTAGACGACACAGACGATGACAACATTAACAACAAGATTCATATAATTGCATGTGAATTAGTTCATACACAAGTCCGTAAGTTAAACAACATATATCATTAAGGCAACTGGAGCAGTCCAACTACAATAACAACATATGCATGAAAATATGATGGCTCTTATTATATAAAGAAGTGTAAGTCACAATCATACAATACATCCATGTAAACTTGCTAGCCCCAATAGTGGAACGTTACAGCCACATCTACCTACTCCTCCAAAGAGATGCACTAGCTCCATGTAGTGGAGAAGCCAAGGCGCATTACAATAATGTCCAAGCCTTCTTCAAGATAGTCTTAGTAGAAGCTTGGCTGACCAAAAGCCTATACAATGAGTCATGAGTGACTATTTATAGCAAAGGGTGGGGTGACCCTTGACATTCCCTTATGTGACCATTCAACTAACCTCATGACTCTTCACCTACTCTATGAATATTACATCCACTATTAAGACTCGACTTACACTTGACATGACTCAAAATTACAATGCACATGTACCCATGTGAACAATGGCTTGAACAAGCCAAACTAGACATCATTCGGACTTAGACAACCATAGAAGTCCAACTGCTTGACATCCTCATGTTGATCAATAGTGACATATTGATGCCAATATTGGTAGTCCTTGATAGTATCTATGTGTTCTACTATGACATCCATATGAAACGTGAACCTTGCCTCCATAACATCTGGGTACACTACTCGGGCTCCCCTGTCCAACTCGTCTAAGAGCATGCACATCATTTTCTTCAATGTGGCCGGACTAGCAATGTACTTACGCATGATGTATGCACTGATATGCAAATCTGGGTTGGTGCCAGTGCACATCAACTCATCGAAGTACAAGTCAAGCTCCTGTCAGACCTGCTTCTTTGTCTTCACCTGGGTGAGAGTCCCAAGTGATGGGATCACATGGGTGTTCATTATAACATCCATACTCTTGAACACTCGTGCATGGGAAGCCTGTATGCTAATGATGAGTTGTTGTAGGTCTTCATAGTTCCGGATGTGACTCTGGATACATGCTTGCAGCTTGACCACATTGGCCTTCATCATCTTTGGCAAGTGAAGCGAGGCTCCCTTGTACTTCATCATCCATGATTGCATGTTATCAACAACAACATGTATGTTCTTCAAGATGCGTGCTCTTCTCGCACATCATTGCTACGATCTGTGGAGATGGATGACTACTTGGTGCATGGTACCAAACTTGGAGTACAATGCTCACATAATTGTATCCAGGAACAATACTTCATCTGGTATTGCCTTCTTCAATTCCGCTCAAGCAAACATTGTCACCAAGTCTCCTCCTTGCTTAGCCACCTATAGTTCCTTTGCCATTCTCTCATTCTCAACTATGAGGAAACGAACACTTAAGATAGTGGATTCGACATACACTCTAGTTGCATCTGCCAAAGTAGTTGGATGCTTGTGCACATCAGTCATGATCACTTGTTCTTCAACTTGCGCAGGGGATGTTTGGTCCTCCAGAGTCAGTACTCTCTGAGACTGCACAACTCTATAATGAGATTCGTTAAAGGATATGTTGTGCATCTCTGCTTCTATTTGACCACCAAGGATCTCAGTGCCTCCTTGGTCATTCGAGACTTTCTCATCATCGGGATGCAATGAAGCGAGTGAGTCAACCTCTTTGTGGTGAGGCATGAGGTCGGTGTCCTGTTTCATCTCCTGTTGCTCCATGTTTGTATCCAACTGTTCAAGCACCTGTTCTATCTCATGAGAAAAGTCTTGCCCCTGTGATGGTTCACCCTGTTCACCTGATGCTAGCTATTCAGATGAATCAACTACTTATACAGGCGTTGCTTCGTCTATCTACATGTGATGTGCCCTCTGCTAAATGTGTTGCTGATGCGCTTCCTTCTCCTATTAGTATAGCTCTTATTCTTTCTGGAGTTGCTCCCTTAGCTCAGGCAACTCCTTCTCTTCTTCTTCCATTCTCTTCTTATCCCTCTGCCTTCGCACGATTTGCTTGTCATGTTGTTGCCTCTTCACCTAAATAGCCATAGCTGCTTGTTCTACAAGTGGATCCACTTGAAAATTTCAGCTTTTCTCCTTCTCCATGCAGTCGACAATCTTCCTCTTCCCTTTGTCACACACACATATGCTTAGCTTTGCTGCCTCTGTTATTGTTTCTATTGTTGCTACTGTTGGTGCTCTCTATGATGTTTCTTCATGCTACTTTGCTAACTACTCTACAATGAAGCTGACCTATTCATTGGGTCTGGAGGAATTGTATCAGTACCTCCATGAGTCCTCCTTGGCCTAATGAAATGCCCCATGGATCTAGTTGAACTGAACTCTTGCGCAGTGATCCTTCACGATGAAATGTGGGTCATACGGGTTGAAGCTTCGGAGGTCAAAAGGATACTTCCTCATTTGTTCAACTTTTACATCCACTTGATTGATACTCTAGATCTGATATAACCTAATATGCAACGGAAGAGCGGGCCAAGGTGCCTTCTTCTTCTACTGTAGTCTAGCTGCTAATCCTGACGAGATGTGATACGCTACTTCCTGCATGACAAACACATCCAAGGTGAACTTTGGTAGAACATACGAAGACTTATCTGCACTGAACACTCAGATGAACGTTCTAGACGGTGAATCATACCAATTTGCAATGCCTAGCAATGCTTGCATCGCTTCCTCTGACGTGCAGGGTGGATCCTGTTCGAATATCAACCTGTACACTGGGGTTACAAAATGGTCAGACAACCATATGATCACTCCTCTGAAGCTGCATTCAGACAATAGCTTGAAATATCTGTTCACAACAGTCTTCATCGGTTACCATGCCCACTCCAAGCTCGGGAACTCATGTTGGGCACAAACTGCATCTAGAATGTAGGTGGACATATAAATCTCTGCATGCATACCCTCGGGTGACTATCAAGCCTTCGCGACTTGTTCTTTCAGCTAGTGAGCCAGTATGCCGGACCAGTTGCATGGTCTTCCTTCTCTAGCCAATTGGTCCAATACTAAAACCCAACACTGAGGAAAGGTTTCAGTGCTTGCTTGGCCACTCATTCGACATGCTAATATGACCAAGTATTGGTATGCCTTCCTCAATATCTTTTTCTTGTAGATCTGGTTGGGTGTCATCATGAAGCGAGGTAGCTGCTTTACCCAATCCTTCATAATGTCTCTGGAGTGAGCTCTGCTATTTGGCAGGTTGAATGGAGGGGTCATGACAGTCATGGGCTCAGACATCTGATACATATCGTCATAATCTCGTGCCTAGAAGGTTGCAAGATTCGTCCCACTCACACTGCTGAAGGTCATCATCTCAAGGTCACCATGAGAGACAATCTAGTGAATCATGTCCACACATGGGAACTCGGGGTATCTGCATGCAATCCGATACAAGCCGGACTTATGAATATTCGTGTACACCTGACAGTCTTCGAGGTCTTCCCCAAAAGTGCTTGTGAATGCTTCATTCACCTCTTGCCACTTAAGTTTGATCTCCTTCTCAAGATACAACTTTGTATCTTCGTAAATCGACAAACCAGAGGACACCTACTCAACTACTTATCCAGTTGCAATACCATTAGTCTCCAGAGATCTTGTTCTCTTAGAAGCCATTGAGATAGATGAACGCTTGAAAAATATCAAAACAAGTAGCATGCATGGCAAGAAATATGTCAGTGAAAAAAAAAAGCAAATCCAGGGAAGGACACAACACATACCTGGGGAACTGATGAGCAATATTGCGCAAATTTTACTGGGAGGCTGAGTGATTGGTTGCCAGAACTGCACAAAAGGTAGTCTAGGCTGTCTGGGAGGTAGCACTAGTTGCTGGATCAGCGAAATGCGCAATCCAGTTAGGCAGCTGGGATTGCGCATTGCGCAATTCCCGTTGGGAAGGATTGTTGGCCCAGGGACAGATTTGCACAATTTCTTGGACCAAGGAGCTGTTGTACTCTAGAAATGCGCAAAACAGTCCTAGAGGCCAATGCTGGGAAAGAATGTGCATTTATGGGGAGGAAGGTGAGCCTTCCTTCCCCATATTGCGCAATGCAGGTTTAGTGAAGGCAGAGCCCGGGCCAAGGTTGGTTGGACTCGCCGATGGGAAACTGAAAGCAACTAAGAGAGTAAAATGCATGAAGACACTAACTGATAGCCGAAGTGATTGACAGTGCATGCAAACATGAATGAAAGATTCAGAAGACAGATCAACATGCATGTGGGTGAGGCAGTTCATTGGTTGGGTGAACGTCCATGTAAAACAGTTTCATGCATGCAACAATAGTGAGATAGAAACCAAAATTGAAACAAAGCTGGGACAAGCTAGAATACATGTAAATGACAACAAGCGTTCAAATAAATCAAGCAAACAACACTCACACAAGCGAATACACAAAAAACGACAGAAATGTTGAAAAACACAAGTTGAGGCACTTACCTACGAATCGCTAAGTCCAATGTGTCGAAGATTCATGGATGTGTTGTGGGATGTCAAAGCTCCAAGATCAATGTGCATGAATGAGCTCTAATGCATCGAATAAATAAGTTTGGTCTCATGATGTGCATGCCATAGATCTAGGAAAAAACGACACTTAGAGGGAAACTTCTAAAACAACTTTGCATGTAACCCTCGACTACTAAAAATAGCTCTCTGAATAATGGGATGAATTTTGCATGTTGTCTCTTGTTATTCCAGGAAGAATCAGTCATGCATGCATGCAAGTCAAGTTTCCTCGGTCCCGGGTGGAACTGGTCAACCAGAATTTTTATGCATGTAGTTGCTCAACTGCTTGGGAAAAATGCGCATTCCTGGCTGTGAGCTGGGCTGACTTCCCAAGGGATTTGTAAAATTCCTAGGAAGGGCAACTAACTGCTACCCAGATTTGCACAAATCCTCGACTGAACATCCTCCTACTAGGAATATTTACACAAATCCTGCTGGGAGGGTTGGCTGGCAGGATTGCATAATCTTGGAGCCCAACAGGCTATCAGAGAGGATTGCGCAATTCCTGGAGGGAAGGCTGGTTGCTCTCCAGAAATGTGCAATTGTCAAGGGGACTCTGCTCAGCTTGTAGTTGGACCAAGTCTGGGTGAGTAGCCTGTGAGGGGAATGGATCAACTATGATCGATAGGCTGCCTTTGTGCGAGGAAAATGTTGAAGCTTGAGTACTTGATGAAGCAAGAAAAAGTGTTGCATAAGGTTGGTAGGGAGGCTCCAAAACAGGTTAAGGCAAAATTTTGGAGGGTGGTTGTAGCTGCTACAACACCTTCTAAATTTATTATTTCTTCCTCTTCTAAGAATTCTTTAGTAATATGTTGTATATTTTCATCAAGGACTCCAACTTCATGCAACCTTTTCACATCTCCCTAAATTTGAACCATTTGAGTTGTGCCTCAAAAGAATTCCTAACAAAAGAAATCACTCTCAAGGTCTTAAGAAACTTTCATAAAAATTTTTTGAAAACAATAAACTATTTCAATACACGGTTGAAGTCTTCAAAACAAAAGAATTTCTCATATAGCAAAACTTTTCAGGACATTTTATTGACACTATTCACAAAAGCAATGCAAACAAAATCCCCACTTACTAGAGAAAGTTGAGGGTCTTGATCACCTTAATCACAAGTGAAATAAAGGAGAGTTCTAGTCCTTCACATTTTAACTTTAAATTCATCTCCAACAAGTGTTTATGTTCATGAGAAATAACATAAACTATCATATAGAATAAGTAAATTAGCTTGAATTGCACTAATTCTTTACTTGAGCTATTAACTTCGATGAAATACATTGGCTTCATTTTAACAAGAAAATATCATTACACCACACTCATCATAAAAATTTTACCTGAATTTTCTCACTTAAAAAAGTAGCATTTTCCATCACCTTCATGCACTTAAGTAATAACTGCATAATCTCGGCCATTTTAGTTGTTATGGATGATTTGAGAACAATATTTGAGCCTCATTCCTCCAGATCCTCCTAAAAAAAACATGGGTAGGGATTTTATAAATTGAAAATGTTTTATATGCCTAATCATCTCAGCTTATCCATTAAAAACCTCCATCATGGTATCCAAGAAAAAGTCAAACATTAGTTCAAAAACATGTAATGTAGAAGCCAATGTTATTAAATAAACATGGAATATGTAAACAATCTTCCTACATTTTATTTCATATTAATGAGAATTATCTACATAAATTTTTTCGTGAAGGATCTCACCAAATAGACAAAAGTCACACGTAAACACTAGGCCACTGAAATAAATAGCTTAGTTTTGTAAAAATGCAATGGGTTGAAGTACAGTACAACAAACAATAATTTAATAAAAATGAACAAATAGATATAGTGATAAGTAGATTTTAGAGTTTGTAAGACATATTGGTACCTTTAATTACAACTATCATAAAGAATAAAACCCAACTATACCAACACTTTTAAGTAGATTTTAGAGTTTTTAAGACATATTGGTACCTTTAATTACAACTATAGATAGGCGAGCTTTCTTCAACATCAATAAAACAAGCCATTGCGAGTTCCCCTATCCAGAAAAAAACTAGCTTCATCACTACTTCTCGTATATATTTCCTTCATGGTGGAAAGTAGCTTCTAAACCTTAGATAGGATTGCAACACCACCATGACCAAAACTTGAAGAAGACACCTTCAACAGACTAGAAATCAAACCATTGGTCTTAATATATGTTTTTACTTCTTTTCATTATTGATGCACATAAAGTGTTCTTCTATTTGTTGGTCAACAAGTTGCTAGAACAAACTCCAATCAAAGTTTTTAAGTGGTGCCAGAACAATACAAATATTAAAATGATTTGGTTATAATGTTCTCAATAATGAATAAATAATTATTTTAGTATTCTAGGACTGTTTTGGAAATACATCCGAGAATTCAGCTAACACCGGATATTGTCCTAAGGATGGTCCTTTTCCTTCGCTTACCTCTTGAATTACATAAGCCTGACAACCTTTCCTTAAACAACGCTTCATCTGCATTGCTGAAATGTAGCGTAAAGAGACTTCCCTCTTGATTTCTTGAATTTGGATTACTTCTCCTTCATCATTTATGCCTAGAATCCTTTTCCCATAACAGTCTACCCAAGCTTGGTGAGCTTCTAGCTAATCCATACCTATGATAAGATCATACGTTCCTAAGGCTGTGACATAAACTTTTAGTTTAGTCGTACAAACCCCTAGATCGATTTTGCATTGATCCACACTCAAGCCCACAGCTTGGAGTTCCCCTGAGGCCATTTCCACTTGATGGAAATCATTTTGTCTATGCGTTGCCAGCCCACATTTGTTTAATGCATATGAAAAAATTAAACTATTTGTGGCACCAGTATCAAATAATATTTTGAGTTTTATACCATTGATAGTACCTGAAGATTCCACTACAATGGATTGATGTGCTGCTTGGTCGTGGTCGACTTTTGCATGAATTCTATGATTACCTCGATTGTTTGATGTCGGTTCCTTTCTAGTCCTATGCAATATATTCAACGAAGCTTCTGGGCAGTCACGTTGAAAGTGCGATCCCCCACATCCCCAACAATTAAGTTGCGTTGATCCTCTTGAGTCAGGATGTGAATTCCTAGAGAACGAGCTTCGTCCTCTCGTGTTGATTCCCCTCGAATTTCTTCCTCCACTAGCGGTCCCTCGAGATGCCCATGGACTGGTGTTTGATGATCTCGCGGCTATAGTGTTTACTACCATGGGAGCTCTCGCCCCTATATTTCTTGGGGTAAACCTGTTACCGTAAGGTGGACTCGAGCTACCTCCTCTGAAGAAGTTCAGGGGAGCCTTTCCTGGAAATCCTGATTGTAAAGGCTCTACTGGCCCCATATCTTTTTTGATTCCTAGGTGCTCTTCAGCATAACGACCACATTCAACCACCTCAGCTACTGATGATGGTTTCCACATGCTTACCAATGCTCTAATGCGAGGGTTTAACCATAATACAAAGCATTCAGCTTGATGTTCATCAGAGTCTAAGTAGTGAATGTATTTTACAAGCTCCATAAACCTTATCTCGTACTCTTCCACTGTTTTATTTCCTTCAATTAATGTATGAAAGGCTCTGGCTTGCTGTTGTTGAAAGTATGGAGGTAAATACTTTGCGCGGAACCTTTCCTCAAATAGTTCCCAAGGGACATTATCTGATGTAAGGTGCAACTGCTTTTCTAAGTTTCCCCACCAAATCAAGGCACTTTTTGTTTTTGCCGAAGAAGAATATTCTCTTAACCTAAAGCATCTATTCATTCCTTCCAACCATGCTTCAACACATTCACCTGCTCGACCTCCTGAGAATTCTGGGAGTCTGATTTTCTGAAGCTCCCTAGAAATGTCCTCTTTCGATCTTCTGGTATCAAAATTCTTTGGTTCCGCTGAACTGGTAGCCAAATGTTGAAATTCCTCATTGGTTTTAGCCTTAGTTGATTCTTTTAATGTCTCCAATAAGGCTTCCAAAGATTTTATTATCATAGTCAACTCTGGCGCTGGGGCGTTTGATGTTGATAATGGTCTTGGGGGTGACGATGGTGATGGTGGTGGCGATGGGGACGATGATGGCGACGGTGGCGGCCTTAATGGTGGTGATGCTGCCCGATCACGTCATCGTCACTCATAAGTCCTTACCATTGTAATGATTCCTGAACATATCACAAAATTTTATAAAAATTTTGAGGTAGACAGTTGAATTTTAACATATAGTTTCTTTTGCAACATCACATTCATAAACGGGTATAGTTTTGCTATTTTTATCTACTAGGCGGATCTTACTGGTACCGAGGTCAAGGAGGGTGGTCTCACGACCTCCTTGTCCTAATACAGGGTATTCCATCCTAATATGAAGAATGCAATAGTGTATGGTCATTAGATCCTAAGGTAAAACATCTAAGAAGGTCATACATATTTATTAAATAACCCTGAGTATATTGACAATGATGGTAAAAATGAGAATCCAACAAAGAAATCATGTTTTGATTACTATTACCAGTTGTGGTAGACAAATTATCTGATGCAAATGATTGAGTAGATTCTTTTTATCTTCATCAGTTAAGAGGTCTACTGTCTATGTGACTAAAATAATGTATGAGTAAGTTTGTGATTTTCTTAATATCACATATATTTTACTTATTAATTGCTTTTATGACACGGTTTAGTATTTAGTATTTACTAAGTCTTCTTGTACTCCAGAAGATGAATTAATAATACCAGGTTACTTTATGAATGGTTCTTCAAAAGTTGCATACTGAGAGACACACCAAAGGAAGAAACTGTAAAATATGTGTTTTGGAACTGCATAATTTCTTGAACTTATTGGGTATGGGTCTCTCAAATTCTACCCCTCTTAGTTGTTCCTTTCAACTAGAAATTGGCAATTATAGGAGGCTATGAATGATCAAACAACATAATAGGGAACCTATCAAGTTAGAATTGATTACTGTCAAGGAACACAAAAAGGAACTTGTTAGAAGGGTTCATTTTCCTTTGGAAGGGGTGTATAACAATTTGCAATGATGACTAGTCTAATGCTTGACTTGGACAGTTGACTGCATTTAAAGTTGATCTGGAAAAACATATTACAACCACAATATATGTGTATAGAAAAGATGTAGACTCTGTCCAGACTAGTGCTAAGGTGAATGCATTGGCTCTGCTTACGAAAGATGGGAGTGAGAGTTAATTGCAGTATTTAAACAAGGCAACTGATGGTCTTGCAGTTTGCTGATGTAACCATTATTTTTACTATAATATAAAATAGCTTTCCAGGCAACAGTTTGTATAGCTAAGGCAGACACACTTGCTCTCCTTCCCTATGATAGAAGAGGGGACAATAGCAATATTGTCTATTTAACTGATGGCTTGCTGATGTAATGCTATTTTTACTAGTAATATAAGTGGTTCATAAGGCTGGATGGCGATAAATGCTAATAGTGTAACTCTGCTCTAATGATGTGAAAAGAAACTTTAATGCTTTAGTGGATTGAAACATTTTCAAACTTCATATTGAAAGTCATAAGTGGAATTTAACTTTGCAAATATTTGCAGTTCTTTTGCGAGTAGAAACTTCACCCGTGATTATTTCTCATGCCAATTTTAATTTGATAGTGCTTTTCTCATTGCTCATTTTGTTTATGTTTACAATGACTCTGGACTAATCTGGGCTTTCCTTATGGTGACAAAACAGGATTGAGAACGTTGTATCGTAAATAGATAAAAGGAACAATAGTAAATTAAGTGTTTGTGTGACACAAAACTAGTCCATAGACTCACTTTTCCATAGCCATTTCATGATTATGATAGATAAGGTTTGATAGTTTTATTAATGTCGACAGATGACCACAAAATTAGGCCATTTTATATGGAATTAAAGAACATAATCCGTGACATGTCACAGTGTGAAAACAACTCCTCAATCAAAACATAGAACAAAGAAGATAAAGAACCAAGTGACTGGCATAAGCTAAATATCAAGCTAAGAGAATATATAAAATAAAACAAGATCCAAATACAACAAAGCCTCGGTGCTGAAACGGAAGTAAAAACAGAAGAGAGAACGTGCGAAGTACCACGGGAGGGTGCCAATCGTGGTCAATTTGGGATATTTTCAACTGTACGCAACAGAGTCCATGAATAAAATATAAGGTCGTTTCCACAGTTCACTAACGTTGATACCGTTGCAGTTGAGTCCATCGTTGTCCTTTCGCGTTATGAATAATTTATTTTTATTTTTATTTTTTAAAGTCGTTCAACGATATTTTTTTGTTTTTATAAGATTAAATGAAATAATATTTACGCACCCATATTAATCAGATATTACACAGGCACGATTATAGCAATGATAACGCTGGCAATTTAAGACGCCGACACCTGTCGTTCGACCACCCAAAAGGTGGAACCATGCAAACATGCGGGGTCGTAGATTCAAAATTCGTGGCAGGGATTCCTTCTCCTCCCACCCCAACTGAAAGCGATCGGTGAAAAGAAACATCACCAGGACAATACCGCGTGGAGGATTTGCATCCTTGCTTTCTTCCAGGGCTTTTCTATATCTGCAGGGAAGGCTCAATCGTGCATAAAATCCGAGATTTTGACTCTTAAGAAACAGATTCCTTCCATTTCTCCGCAGTGAAAACCTAGCCCACCCTTGCCAACGGCTTAAGCATTCTTTCATTTTTATCACCGTTGAACCCTCTAGTAGAACTCAGGAAGCCATGGCCTCGCACTTGGACTTGAAATAGACCGGGCATCATAAAATTTTTAACACTAGAATGTCCGAGAGAGTAGTCTGGGCCACTTCATCCAAATAGGAATTAAGGTCCGCTGCAGCATGAGTAGTTGCAGCCAGACTTCCCTTCTCCTGCTATCTAATTCTTCTTATGTCGAAATTTCTTTCAATAAGTTAAAACACTACCAAGTTTTAGGGCTCTCCATGAAGTTGCAATAACATCATAAAACGGCTCCTAGGGCTCTATGAATAATCATTATCGACCACACAAAAACCATTCTTTACATTTTTATCACTTTAAGAATCATCCGAATAGTCATACAAAAAAAAAAAAAACGCCCTTCTCATAGGAATTCCAAAATCATGGAACATATTGCAACAAAACAAACCGCAGGGATTATCTAAACAGAGGATGAAAGAGATGAACAAAATGTGCGTCTAGTTGATTCACTCAGTCAGAAATCGAAAAGGCAAATAAAAGTCTTAATCGCTTCCAGAGTCATCAAAATCGTGAACTCTTTACATATTCGGAGTTAATTATTCACCAATTCAGGAATGACCGAATGACGATTCTATATCAACTAAGGGGATTTCATGTCGCGTTCAGACAGGTTGGTACTCGGTATTATATTTTTCTCTGTCGAACCTATGCAACAGAATAAATGCAGACACACGGCAAAAGATTGACGGAAAAACAGGAAAATTACGAAGGTTTGAAAACTATAAGGGCCTATGAGGTTGAAAGGGTTTGAACACGCCCTCTGATACCATGTGTAAGAACCATAAACTGAAATACAGGAAGCGTATAGAAATTTTAAATTTTGTACTTACCTGGACTGCTATCTGATATGGTGAAGTTGATGATGCTGCTACTGCTCTGCTCCAATTATCCAGGAGACCAATTCCACCCAGCCAGACTGAGTAAAGACTGGTTGCTCAATCCAGTAAGCTTCTCACAGAAGCTCACTATCCCCCGTGCCCAGAACCTCAGGCGGATTAAAGCTCTTCCAATGGCAGACCTCTCTCACTGCTGAATCCCTCCTCCTGGATTCTCACTTCGTTCTTCCAACCCCCTTTCTCGGTTCAGACCTCCGGTTTTAACTGCAGGCTTGGCGGTGGCCGCCCTCCCACCTGAAGCCACCGCCTTCCCTCCTCCCGACATGCCTTCCATGCATTTTTGCGGCTCTCAGATATTTTGCCCCTGTTGTCTTATGTCTGTTCTTATGTATCCTATTTGATTTATGTGCCCCTTATATAAGGGTGTTTTCTTTTATTTTTTTATTTTATTTTTTTATTATAAGGTTTTAATTTTATAAAGTTAATTTATATATTTTATAAAGTTTAAAATTTATATTTATAAAGTTTAATCATATTTATTTTAAAGTTTATTTCATATTTGTTTTAAGGTTTATTATATTTGTTTTAATATAAAGTTTAAAACTTTATGTTAGTGGATTAGTTTAGATGGGTTGTTACAGGAGATGGCAAAGAATACATAGTAAATGAAGAAATATGAAGACGATAAAAGAAATGGGAAGATAGATATACAACCTACAATGTTATTTATCATTTCATCAGAATCTAAATACCAACTTTAAAAGCCTAGATAGATTAGGTTTTCTATTGCATAGACTTTGCAGTTAAAAGAAACAAAACTGAAAGTAAAGTCATTATTAGCATACCTAACAACTGACATGATTTCAATTTTCAAATCCAGAAATAAAAGAATGTAGATGAAGTTATTAAATAGTATACTGGAAAATAACATATCAAAAAAAAAAAAAACAAACAAACAAACTTGCACAATGGTTGTATAACTAGGAGTTATGTTCATGCACATGTTGAGTCCTTCTTGGATCTGTCATTCAAACAGAGAATTTATTCGTTGTTTAAATAATTACTCTGATTTTCTCCTATCAACTACTTCCACACACAATGACTCATTTATCCTTCTGCACCACTAAACATCTATCACCGCGCAAAATCCCAAGAGAAAATTCAGGGGCCATTCAAGAAAAAAGATTAGGAAACCTCATTTTCACTCCTCCAATGGCATTATTATGGATTTCAAACATCAGTGTCAGAGCCAATGTACATAGGCATAAAATGGGATATAAATGCAAAGGATGAAATGTCTCATGGGACTCAAATGTCTCGTATAGACCCTTTTTCCATCACAAAGGCCTTGGACCAAGCAGTTGATGCTTCCAAAAGTCCCTCCTTTTTAGTATTAATAAAAATTGATGTGAGACACTCAAAGCAGAGCACTCGCCCTTTGATTCCTTTCACAACTTTAATAACAAGGCATTTGAGTGGCCTGTTTGGCATGTTGTTTCCATTTTTCCTGGGATTATGAATATCTACAACAAGGTTCCCAGGGGGCACTTATGTTTTGAATGTGAAAATTGGGTGTTTATCCTTGCCCTCCACTCTATATTCATAAGTTGTGATCATTTGGTCTTCTTTCATCACAAATTTACCTATCTGAGCAACTACTTGTCTTCCTTCATCACAAATTTACCTATCTGAGCAACTACTTGTCTTCCTTCAGCAATGGCCCAAGAAACAAGTGACTATCCACATCTATAATCACCACCAGCAAAAACACCATCAATACTCATGGCAAAATCACCAAAGTTGGCTTTGAAATTTAACGTGTTATCCCTTTCCATATCAAGATTTTCTGCAATAATCTATCAAACCAAATAAAAAATTGAAATTAGAGTGAGGTAAATGGAGGAATTCCAGGAAATACATTGTGTATGTATAGTATCTTTTAGACACGGGATATAAATGCTGAAAATATGTGTATTCAATGTTATGGATTGGGAAGGTTGCAAAATCATTGAATTAATCAATTTTCTGAAGAAGAAAACATAGTCTAGCAATGACTATTTTCAACTAAATTTAGATTGGACCTAAATCATTAGATTGTGCTTTTTTCAAGCGAAAAAAAACAAACTAATTTTATTACAAAATCATTAGATTGTGCTTATCAATCAAAATTTAAAGTTTTATATCACTTCAGTAGCAACTTTGTTTCTTATAAAACTATAGCTTACATGTTCTGGTCCAAGAAATCCCATTGTTAAGAAAAAAAATTATGCTTCTATAATCTCCTTTGTTCCCTCCATCTCTTTCAACTAGAACTTTCCACTCTCAACCTTTTCCCATTTGACCTTGATCAATTCAAACCCTTTAACATTTCCATTGTCATCAACACTTCACATGACCTGGGATCCTTACCAAACTTGGTAATAACTTCCTAGTGGCCATAATCGACTTAGAAAAACTTAGGCCACTTCCAAAAAGTGAACAAAGACCCATAATAATGGAATTATAATAGGGTACAACATGCTAGAAAATAATATATAACTAATTTTTATTTATATGAAGATGAACAAAGACAAACTTGAGGCCAAGGATCCCCAGGAGCATGAGAATTGGGGTGTTGTGGAAGGAGATCCAAATTCACAACATTATTGCATCCATGTCTTATGGTTGTTTCTATACAATCAATTCTAGTGTCTCCTCCTCCAATGATAACCACCCTTCTCCTTTTTGTAGAAATAAACTCTCCATCTTGCAATCCACTGTCCAACAAACTCTTGGTATCCCATTAATTCACGACTAGGAATAGGAAGATCCGTGCAATATATATATATATATATATATATATATATATATATTATATATACTACATTGTACAACAAAGACCTCAACTCCTATGGGTAAAATCTGAATTGAAATCAAATATGTACCTTGGTTTTGTTGCACCACATGCCCAAAGTAGAGCGTGATTTTCAGCGTGAAGCTTTTCCACAGAGGAAAGAGAGTCAACTCCAACATTTGCATTCACAAAAAAATTCACACCTTCCTCTGCCATCAGAAAAAAACATTGTTGGACAACATCAAGTTTATCTGTTTCCATATTAGGAACTCCATACATCATCATACCTCCAATTCGATCAACACATTCATAAACAGTGAAAAAGTGCCCATATTTATTAAGTTGATCAGCAACAACCAAACCAAATGGCTCACTGCCCACTATAAAAACTTTCTTCTTGCACCCAATGACCAATTCATATCAAGATCTAGTTCACCACATCATAGATAACGGACAATTTATTTTCAAAATGTTAGGCATCATAAGGATGGAATTAAGAATTATAAATGGAAAACACATACCCTGTCCTCTTCTCAGGTGGATGTGGAACCATCCAACCTTCTTCCAAATATTTATCAATGATGGCACATTCAATAATTTTAATAGATACTATATTTTTAATGATTCCTAGTACACATGCACCATCACAAGGGGCATGACATACACGTCTAGTGAATTCAGGAAAACTATTTGTTTCGAGTAGCCGATCAAATTCTTCTCGCCAACACCCTTGGTAAACTAATTCATTCCACTCAGTTATTTTGTTCCCAAGAGGAAATTTATTGTTATCCTGCATGGAGGAAAAGGTTTCACATGCTCAAAATACAAACAAGTATACAATCTAGAAAAACAAAAGAGATACAAGAACAAGGAATGTAATTAAGAAGCTTTGCATTATACAAAAAGGAAAACACTTAGATAATGAATATAACATATGAAGTTTGAATTTTATAAGTACATTATGTTTCACTTTCTATTTTATTAAAAAATTAGGGGCAAATAAATGATGTCTAGACTATAAATTGATGACAAAAGGGGGTTCCACAATCCATACACCTAGCTGATTGTGTCTTTAGTAGTGGCCCTGGCTTATTTTCCTCTACCAATTCTTTCCAATCATTTATCCATGTTACAACATCTTTTTATGCAATACTCTGATACTCATACATCAGAAAAACATAGTGCTTAACTACATTATCTATTTTCCAGGTCTCTCTACCACCACTTTTTGTTCACTTTGCGGCAAATTAGATAGAAATGTTAGCCCCATGACCAATCCATCAACTCAACATTTATACAACTTAATATTTGATGACATTGTCAAATAATTTGAAATAATCAAGGATTTTATACAGTGGAGTTAATATTTCATGATGATATACATGTTATACACTTGAAATTAAAAATAAAGAAAAAAATGAGTTGAACTACATAAAAATGTACCTTGTAAGCCTTGGCATTTTTTTTATTTGTTGATTTGAAGCAACTTTTTCCATCCTCTTCAGCTCCTCAAAGGCATCTTTCTTCATCAATTCAACGTCCTCTGCTTCCTTCAAAATTTTCCTAACCTTCATTTCTCGCAATACTCTTTTATAGTTTCATGGGAATACTTTCAGAAACTTTGGTAGGAAAGCTTCAAAATCGGCAAGGACTTCTCTTTTCAGTTGACTATTAGAGTGACATAGGTGTTATTATATCATCATCTTCAGTGGAATTACATCATATTCCTCTTCAACATTTTCAAGGTCTACCAACTCGAGATTGCATCTTGAATCAAATTTTCTATCAACATTAAGAACATAGGCAATAGCTCCACTCATTCCAACCGCAAAATTCCTTCTAGTCTTCCCAAGATGACCATAGTTCCACCAGTCATGTATTCACATCCATGATCTCCTACTCCTTCAACCACTTCTTTCACACTTGAATTACCTCTCTGTTTTCATACCATTGAAGTACACTTCTCCCCATATAGAGCAACATTCCCAATGATAATGTTTTCTTTAGGATCAAACTGGCTTCTTCTAGGAGGGTAAACCATGATATTGCCTCCTGATAAACCCTTTCCAACATAATCATTGTTGTCCCCTTCCAGATCTAAGGTAAAACCTAAACAAAGGAATTTTCCAAGGCTCTAACCGACATTTCCTAAGAATTTTACATGAAACATGTCCATGGGAAAACCTGTCATATTGTATCTTTTTATAACTTCATGGCTAAGCATTGTACCGAAAACTCTATTGAAAATATTCATGGGAATCTCCATGTAAGTAGGTATACCTTTATCTAGAGATTCCTTTGAAATCTTAATCAACGCTTGGTCTAGGGCCATATCCATACCATGATCTTATGCCTGAACACAATATTGATCAACTTCTAGGTGAATCTTTACTACATGCTGAAGTAGAAAAGAAAGATCGATATTTTCAAGCTTCTCATTATTGTCTATAACCTCTTTATCCATCTCTATCATATTTGCATGGACAACATAAGTTCTGAAACCCTTCTTAGACATAAGTTCACAAACCTCTTGGGTAAGCATGAAGAAGAAATTAATGACATGTTCTAGTTCTCCTACAAATTTTTCCTTTAAAACAAGATCTTGGGTGGTGGTGACACATTAACTCTTTATATGTGTTGTACTTGTGTAATGTAACCTTGAAACTAAACAATACATTAAATGTATTGGAATATAGATACTAGCTCATACACTTTTAAATCAGAGACCATATCCTCCTCAGAAGTTGCATATCCAGGGGTTACCCAAAATGGCTATTATATTACATATTGAAATTAATATTTACAACCTTGAACATATCAAACCAAGGTTTAAACAGAGATTTCGGCAAGCTGTAAAGACAAAGCAAAAGTTGCTCCCTCATAGTCAACTTACATTCCTTCTAAAAGGCCTCCATAATAGGATATGAAAAATTCTTTAATAGGAGTAAGGTCAAAGTCCCAAGGAACACATATTCTTGCATTTCCCATCTCACAATGATTGATATCCCCTTCAAACATAAGATATTCAATAGCAATCAAAAGGGATAGTGCTATTGAAATTTAAAAATAATCTCATGCATAACATGGAGCAACCATGTTCTAGATTATTTTCAATTTGTAGATGTATGGATTCTGCATTGCCTTTCTACACCTCCACTTCCAGAATTGCACTGTCTGCATATGGGCTTCCATTCTTACCCCATAATCTACCATGAGTTGAACACTTTTCAGATTACTTTTCTCTATATCAAATCTCCACCACTTTGTAATTGAACTAAATGTAGTTAAGCAATACAAAATGTTCGCCATAGTCGTGGAAGTAGTCCAATACCTCGGAGTGAGAGGGGAACTGGATAATTACATGGCTTGACCATTGCAAATCAATGAATTCAAAGGTAGGGTGAGGGGTCTGTAGCTTTGTTGAAGATTTTTTTTTCTCTACACACGCCTCCAATTCCAAGTTTTGCTTCAAATACTATGATATCAGATTTAGACTTCGTAAATATTTGGTTGCAAGGAGACCACTCATCCCTGTTCCTATGATACAAACCCTTCTCTTCCCAAATCTGTTCTCATTCTCAATCTCACCTTCACTAAACAAGTTATTGTTCGAGGTAGCCATGACTAATGGCTGACTAATGCTAGCACTTCACAAAGCTACAAAATTATAATACCAGATAGCCTGTGATATATCTAATTACAATTACCCAACTTTCCCTTGCCGTACATCTCATACTGATATTGTTTTATATCTAGATATGTTTTTGTATCTAGATGAGCTCACAACAACCACATTTTTCATATTCTCTTATATCTCATTAAATTACACAATCAAACCAATAACTTACTTACTTGAGTACTTTAAAACTAATTTGTCTTGGAGCAGCATAGTCTGTCATGGTCTGGGAAACAAAATCTTCTAAGTATTTGGTTTCATTACAGAGAAAAATTCTTGTATTTTAAACCAGGTACTGGATAATCTATTCACACTTCAAAACAAAACTATGAAGATGTCCATCATTTAAAGGACATGTGAGCATGGCAAAGGCAATGTCTTAGCATCCATTTTAAACAGATTTTTTAAAAATAATGAAATATCAAGAATGACAATTCCTATCAAGGAAAAGTACAACTATAGGTAGCTCAATCATGTTCATTTTCAATGATTTTTTACTAAAAGAACAAATGAAATATCAATGAACGTCTATGTTATAAAGGAACATTACATCAAGTCAATATATATCAAGTAATACAATATATAAGGAGTCAAATACTAAAATATATAATTGTATTTGCAACTGATTATTCATGAATTCATAAAAATGATCACTGATCCAGTACTATTTCATGACAGTAATCCAACACTAGCCAACACTCTCAACAACAACAACAACAACGTGTTTATGACAAGAATAAGAAGACCATCTAGATTGCTGACTTTTCCAAATACTTCTTTAGCCACTGAGTGAAACTCTTTTCCTTCTCCTTCAAACGAACACATCCATCTATTTTATCTTCATACAAAAGGGAGATGTTACTTGCATCATTAATGACATTTACATTTGCATCTTCAGGACCAAGTAGCACTCCATGGATGACAAAAAGCTACCTAGAGTGGGTCATGCCATGTTGGAGTTAATGGGTATTGTCAAAAAACAAAAAAGTATACATAAATATTAGGAAAAAATATAATTGCAATTAAATTGCAAAAGCATACATAGATACTAAACTAACAGAACAATGTACATTTACGAAGTCAATATCTGAAATACCAATAGGATCTAGCATCGACTGAGAATGTTCAGGTGCATCAATTTTGTTATATTTTAGAACTCTTGAGGTAACAATTTTTCCTTTAAAATCCTATATGTGATTTCATTATGCACAAATCAAATATTAAATTAAAACACAATAACATAGCAGAAAACAGTAAATATAACATTAAAACATTAAAATCTGAATAACACTAAAATAGAAGCATATACGTCTTGTAGATATCTACAAAAAATACTATTGAATTAGTACATACCTTCATATGTTCATGGCCCTTGTTTGAGTCATTTAGCATTCTTGCACCGCCCAGATTTACATTTTCTTCTTGTGATTGATAGGCATTGCCAATAAAAGAAGTCTTCATGAGTGAAGGGAAATGGAACCAAAACATTAACATATTACAAATTCAAGTAAAACACTGGTTGCAAGGTAATTATAATTAGCTTATTGTTGTCGCCAATTTGATCACAATTAGATCTTGGCACCTTTTGTCAGTGTCACCTCGTGCCTCCCTCACTATATGACTTCTTCTCTCATATTCTCATAATAAAAAAATTGCTTACTTAAATTTTCATATTTGCCCTGCATCAAATATATTGTTATAACTAGTAAAAAAATCACTATAAAAAATTAACATCTTAATTTTGAATTAATAATCATAATTATAAGTTACAATTAATATAATAATAAATTAATTAAATTAATCAAAATACAATTATTAAACTAATTATAAAAAATACAAATAATAATAAATTAATTAAAATACATATTAACTAAAATATAATTAATTAAAAATTAAATACAAAATCATAAATTAATATAACATGAAAAAACAAAGATTAAAGAATTAAAATAATTAAATTAAATTAAAAATCATTATAAATTAAACAAAATTAAAATCAATATTAAATAAGATATATAAATAAAAATAAAAACAAAACTATCTTACCATTAGCTCTCATCATTATCTCATCTCTTAAGAAAGGAACTTAATATAACTTACATACCTCACATCATAACAGAAAATAAAATTATAAAGAAACCAACTTATGGAGAAACGAAGGTTCCTACCTTCCATGCACTTTAAAGAGATTAAATAAGGGTCGGGCATATGTTCGAAACCTAAGACACGTGTTGGAGGATATTAAATGAAAGACGGATTATACGCACGTATGGTCCATGGGCCTCTTTAACTAATTAACCTTAACCTAAATTCGTACCCGGTGACCACTCAAATGAAACTTTCACAGCTCAAAACCTCTGATATGCATGAGTTTTTTTCCACTGTGATTTTTTTGTTATTCATTCTGAATAAAAAGAAATGAAGATTTTCAATAATACAAAATTTTTAGATAATTATCCGACATAGCTATTTAATAAATTAGAGGTGCGAAAAAACTAATACACGTAATAGTAATATAGCTCTTGTGTCATGCCCCCAAGTTTATGGTAGTTTTTCAACCGTGCTAGGTAAGGTGCGACACTACTAACCGTTTTCTTTTCACCAATACTTACGATTGTAGACTACGCCTTAACAATCCATACTTAGTTTTATTTTCATTACCAAGTATTATTAGTGTGCCTTTATACCAATGAACACCCATACACATTCATTATCAACAACATTATACAAGAGAAATGCACAACAACATAAAGGGAGGGGAAACTCCCTGCAATATGAGTCTGCCCGATGTCAATATATTTTACAATCTTTACTTTTACAATGCACAAGTTAAATCTTGGGAAACCCCAAATTTACACTTAGCCAATTTTTCACAACTTTGGCAAACTCGGTTGCCCAGCTCGTCAGCACCTCCGCACGGTCGTTGCACGACTAACCAATCCTTCGTTCACCTCGTCGCACTGTCATATCGTTTTCCCAACTCGAGCGCACCTCCAAGTCGCCACACACGGGTGCCTCCAACCGAGACACACCTCCGTCCACAATCTCAACACGCCAACAAGTCTTCGTGGACACTTGCACGATGGGCGGGCGCTCACCCGAGTCGCCAAGACACCCACGCCAAGTCATCGCACAAATGGGGAGCCACATGTTCATCGTGCACGCCTCACCCGACCACCGGGCACACCTTCGCCCGCACCTTCACCAACACCAAGTTCAACGCTTCTTCGTGCACGACTGCCCAAGAACGGGCGCATGTATATCTGCACCTTCACCTCCTTGAATCTGCGCACAAGACTGCGCCTCTACCCCATGTAGCGAAGATGTGATGATCAAATGTCGAATGGTCTCCAAATGCTCAAACGTATCTCCAATATATAGTCATTGCAATGTGTGGGTGGGGCTGCCTAGCCGACCACCTAACCTGCGTTCGCACCCCTTAACCGATGCTCAAGCGCCCACACAATGAGTCAGCCCGCCCTCCATCATGAGTCGGCCCCCAAGTGCCTCGCTCCACGCTCAATCAAGTATAAACTCCATCACAACTCATTTGTATCGCAGGTTTCGTCGCATAACCAAGTCGCACTACCGTCGCACCTCTGTCGTGAGTTCCAACTCGTCGCCTACCGCGCGCGCGCCCGAGTCGCCCGACGCCCAGCCGCGTCGCACAACCGGAGGCGTTACATCCTCCTCCACCTAAAATTGTTGTCGTCCTCGACAACATACCATCCTGGTAACCATCCACCAAGATCATCCATGATGTCAACTCCTCCACATACTGCAACCATCCCTGCAACATATGTAGAACCACCATCTCCATCATGTCTTGCCTTGGCGACCATCTGTCGCCAAGATCACCATACCAAAGTACACATCCATCAATATGTCAAACATCGGAAATCATCTCATTCCATGATCATCAACCACTATGTCACAATCTCCACATGCTGCTCCATCGTGGAAGGCTGGCTCCTCCATCTCAAGCTACATGCCTACTGCAACATATCGTGTTGACCTCATCATGTGTCGTCCTCATGTGAACTGCTGCCATGATACTCCAACACAATGCTAACACATCTTTGTACACTGCTAACAACTAGTTGGGTAGCTAATCCAACTGTCACGCTCAAACCATGAGAATGCACATCCTCATGCCACCATCAGTCGTTTCTCAGAAAATCTCGTCACATCATCAACTCAATCAAGAATCTATCTCCATAAGTGTAAGCCATGCTCAGGTCCATGAAGTAGTCCTCATCTCATCTGCAACATATTGTTCATGATGTTTGGTGTCAATGTGCTGCATGAAATCAGCCACATATATCCCAACATCATCCAAATGTGTGCCTCCTTAATATGAAGAGACCATCTCATCAAACTCCAACTCTCGGTGTGCCACATCCAAGTCCATGAAGCAACCTCCATCATATCTGCAATGTGTCATCCCTCAAGTCTGCCACAGAAACAAGTATACACCTGTCTCATCTATCCATGTGCTGCCCATGATCATAGATCAATCAACTCCCATGTGTCAAAAGTAGTTGAGTCTCGACTCAACCCATGCCCAAGTGTTGCCACCAAGGCATCATCATCATCGTAACTCCATCACTCCAAAATGTCTCATATCGATCCTCCACATCAAGTCACTCTTTCAAGCCATCCCCATGCATGTACTTGAAAGTATGCACCCCATCCTGCATCAAAGTCTCCGACCTCATCTCCTCAATGCATCAAATCCTCTAAGTCCACCATATATGAAGTCCCCAAAAGTCACAACAATCTCATGTCATCATGAGCCCCATAAACCATCCCCAACCAACATCTCAGCGAGCATACAAGTCTTGGCCCAAAGGTCTCTGCAAAATGCCTCAGCTCTTCATGTAGTAGAATGCGCCATAGTCTACTCACAACTCCATCCAAGTCCATGGCCTTGTTGTACAAGAGTGCACAACCTCTCCATCGGCTCGTACATAAAACATCTCCATGTCACACTAGCAAATCCACCTGCACAACATTCCTTCTTTGGCACTCCTCATTGGATGCCCATAAGTGACACCTCTACAAGTGCTCCCACATAATGTCCCTGCATAAGACTGCCTTGCTCCATGTCTCCAACTTGATGTCCATGATTAAGTTTCCATGTAGTCCAACCAAGTAGACCCATCACAAAAATCGGTCATCCTCACCCAAGTCTGCAATCTTTGGTCTAGTGAACTCGGTCACCCAACCATATCATCATCACATGAGTCTCTCCATCACAGCTCCTCCACCAAAGGTTCCACCAAGACTTGCTCTTGGTCTCGGCCATGAGAAGTCCACCCAAGCAACTCAAGTGTGTGCCCTCCAATCTATCCATGAGTCATGCCGGGCACTTAGACATGTGGCTAAAGCATGACCCATTCCTCCACAACAATAATCAAGTTCCTCCCTTGTCACGGGCCTTTGTACCTTCCCCCATAAGGTCACAAACAACCCCAACAAGTTCTGCAACAATCAACAATCCTTGCTTTTCCATACAAGGTCTCATCATAAACATCCATGGTAAGATGCTCCCTAGCATCGGCAAACTGACTTTGCCCTTCCCTGCATACAGTCCATCTACCAAATGCTCAAATGAAACACAAGTATCAATAGTACTTACATCATCATCACCATGAGGTTCCTCCATGAGAGTATCCTCATCCATACATGTCTGCAAACTGCATGATCCTGGTCCAACTTGATTGATCTCAAGCTCATCCTCCATCATGATCATGTTTGCAACATCTTCAACTATCACGGCTTCTTATCCCTTGTCAGTACAATCTGCAACTTCATCTTGCTCCATTGTCCATCCAAATTGAAGAAGCTCATCTTCAACATTCTTTTCCAAGACAACAAGCTTCTCTCAAATCCGAGGATTCTCCTCTTTCATCCGCTTCAACCTGTATAAGGTAAGCAAGAGCTTCCCTTCGCATTCTTCCAAACCTTTGCCATGCCTTGTCGCACGTCTTCCCTGGTTCACACTTCGTTTGGTACAAAGACGCCCAAACCGTGTATACCTGCCCACACGCAGTCCCACTTGCCCACCCCTGGCAAGCGCCCAAATCGTATGAACAACACATAGTACCGCCTGCCCAACACTACGACCTTCGGTTCCAACCTTCACCATTCACCAGCTTCACCAAGTTTCCTGCAACCATGAATCGGCCCTTGTTCCACTTGTATGTGAAACTAGCTTCCTTCACCTGCAAGTACCTACTTCCACTGTGACTTCTTCACCAACCCAACCATAAGCCTGCTCTGATACCAACTGTCAAGTTGTAGTCTTTCAACTATGCTAGGTGAGGTGCGACACTACCAACCGTTTTCTTTTCACCAATACTTACGATTGTAGACTACACCTTAATAATCCATACTTAGTTTTATTTTCATTACCAAGTATTAATAGTGTGCCTTTATACCAATGAACACCCATACACATTCATTATCAATAGCATTATACAAGAGAAATGCACAACAATATAAGGGGAGGGGCAACTCCCTGCAATATGAGTTTGCCCGATATCAATATATTATACAATCTTTACTTTTACAATGCACAAGTTAAATCTTGGGAAACCCCAAATTTACACAGCCAATTTTTCACAACTTCGGCAAACTCGGTTGCCCAGCTCGTCGGCACCTCCGCACGACTAACCAATCTTTCGTTCACCTCGTCGCACCGTCGTGTCATTTTCCCAACTCGGGCGCACCTCCAAGTCGCCACACACAGGTGCCTCCAACCAAGACACACCTTCGTCCACAATCTCAACAGGCCAACAAGTCTTCGTGCACACTTGCACGATGGGCGGGCGCTCACCCAAGTCGCCAAGACACCCACGCCAAGTCGTCGCACAAATCGGGCGCCAAACTTTCACCGTGCACGCCTCACCCGACCATCGGGCGCACCTTCACCAACACCAAGTTCAAAGCTTCTTCGTGCACGACCGCCCAAGAATGGGCGCACGTATATCTGTTCCTTCACCTCCTTGAATCTGTGCACAAGACTACGCCTCTACTCCATGTAGCGAAGATGTGATGATCGAATGTCGAATGGTCTCCAAATGCTCAAATGTATCTCCAATATATAGTCATCGCAATGTGTGGGTGGGGCTGCCCAGCCGACCATCCAACCTGCGTTCACACCCCTTAACTGATGCTCAAGCGCCCACACAACGAGTCAGCCCGCCCTCCATCATGAGTCGGCCCCCAAGTGCCTCGATCCACGCTCAATCGAGTATAAACTCCATCGCAACTCATTTGTATCACAGGTTTCGTCGCAAGTTATGCCGCATAACTGGGTCGCACTACCGTCGCACCTCCATCGTGTGCTCCAACTCTTCACCTACCCACGCGCATGCCCAAGTCGCCCGACACCCAGCCGCGTCGCACAATCGGAGGCGTTACATCTTGACTCCCTATGAGACTGACTTGACTAAAATAAAGACAAATAGACATTAACTAATTATGTTCCACTATACATCCAGTAAAAACAACAAACATTGATTTGAAGGATACAACCCTTTAACAGGATACCTAATTATTGCATTTTGACTTCCTATTGCCCAAGTCTGCCTTGTAGAATATTGTTCATATTTGCTTAAAATTCACTGGCCTCAAGAGTATTGTGCTTTATGGCAAGTGATCAATGAAATGGTAAAAGAGCTTTGAATCTTATTGTCCATGAGCTCATCAAAGATAATTAATCTTGGTTCCAATTCTAATGCTCTCTTTGAGAGCATATCTGTTGTGGCATTGAACTCTCTATATATGTGTTGAAAACTAATAGCTTGGAACTTCGAAATAATTACTCTTATTCTTAGTTTCCATGCTTATAATTTTAACACCTTTAGGCGAGCCTCTCCTTTCACCGAATTGATAACACATTTTGAGTCCCCAAGAATATGTAATTGATTTATGTTTTTTTGTTGTGCAATCATGAATAGATTCCATGCACAGCTAATTGATAACACATTTTGAGTCCCCAAGAATATGTAGTTGATTTATGTTTTTTTTGTTTTGCAATCATCAATAGATTCCATGCAGCTCAATTCAGCCTTGGTATTTGTCTTAAAGCCAATTCCAATTTTATATTCGATGGACCTATTTTCTGTCAACTTAATCATCCCTCCACCTCCACACATATTTTCCTGTGCTGCCCCATCAAAAAATCCTATTGGTAGATCTTGAGATATTTGTTGGAATTATTCTCCTCTGTGGTATTGATTTCTGAAGGGGAAGAAATTCCCGAAATTGTGAAACAATTTTGTAGATTAAAATCGGAATATATATCTTATCATCTCTGAATATTATCTTGTTTCTCAATAGCCAAATATTCCAAGCAACAAATATAGGCAGAGTACTAAGATGATTGCACTTCTTTGCCCAAGAAAAAAGGATTTCTTCAAAATAAGACTTCTTCATATCTTCCTTAATGCCTAAAAATTACAGAACAAAAGACCAAATATCTTGTGTGAAATTACAATTGTTCAGAATATGTTCAGTAGCTTCTTGTTGATGTTTGCATAAAACACATCCATTGGGTCCCTGAAAGCCTCTTTGTTGGAGATTTTACTAGGTCAAGATTTTGTTGTGAAGTACCAACCATATGAATCACTTAACTTGGTAGGAATATGTCATTTCCAGATATATCTATACCACCATCTATCAGTTGGTTCCGTCTCTGAGTCAACAATCTCATCGTATGTTGAGTTGGCTTTGATCTTTCCAACGGATAACTCCCAACTCCAAACCAAAGAGTCCCTGCAGTTATTTAATCTTACTCCGTTAAGATGTAACTCTTTTATGTAATGGCTCCATTCCTCTACTAAAGCATCCCTTAATCCCAAACAAGTTGTTGGTATCCAATAATTTTGATGCAATTGGGAATGGAGATGATTTTTTACATCATGAAGATAGGTGAATTCCCTTATTGCCATAGCTTGCCTTAACTCTGAAGACAATTTGTATACTTTGGCCCCACCAATAAAGGGATCCTTGCTAAGAATGACTTGCCTTCCACCCCCCACTTTCCAAGATAACCAATTGAAGAAATGGGGATAGGATGTCATAAGAGCTTTCCAAACCATGAAACCTTTTTTATGGAAAGAATATGATTGTTTTCTGATCCATTCTACAACTGTTCGTTTGTTTATATATTTTTCTATAATGACATGACTCCACAGACCCATCCCAAATAAACTTCTCCACAGATTTTTCAGAGCTAATGCTTTGGAAAACCAGGAAAGATTTTTAAAACCCCATCCTCCTAGCTTTTTAGGAATTGAAAGTATGGATCGGTTTGCAAGATGAATATTCTTTTTGTCACTTTTCCTAGCCCACAGAAAATTAAAATCATGTGTCTAATCACAACAAGAATATAAGCAGGAATTTTTTCCAAAGACAACCACAATACCCGAATATTCTCCAATATTGATTTTACCAAAATGATTCTACCCCCTAATGATAGCCAAATATAACCCCAAATATTTATTCTATGTTCCACTTTTTTGATCATCCACATCCAATCCTCTTTGTGATAATTATTTGGTTTAAAATAGAAACCAAGGTATTTAAATCTCATCTCCAAAGATGACCACTACAATGGGAGAAATCACTGCATTTCAACAAGAATATTAGCCCCGATCCTCTGCTTTTTGATGATTCTCGTTTATTTCTTCTTCTTCGTCCTCTGAAAGATGTGTATTGGCTTTTGGGGTCTTTTCTTTATCTTTTTTGTAACATTTTTAGCTTATGGGCATGTGCTTTGCAAATGTCATGTTTGTAGACAAATCTGACACCTAAATGACGTGTTTTCAAAATCTAATATTTGATTCCACTTAAAATCTTTATGTGACAGATAGATGTTATTTGGTAGGCCTTTGCAAAGGTTTATCTCTACACAAATCCAAACAAAGGTAAAAAAAACTTTTTCAATTCTTTTTTTATTTGTCTTCAGAAACCTCCCCAATGTGTTTTCAATACCTTCTAAAACTTGGTGGTGCCAGAAAGGAAGAGGGAGATTGTGTAGTCTCACCCATATCGACATCTTGGTAACCACCATTGTTCTAACATAAAAATCTAGAAACCATAGAGTTACAAAGAGGCCTTCCCTACTCCAAAGCCATGGCCCCTCATTTAATATTATATAGTATTATCTAATATTGATCATTATTAACCATATATTATTATATTAATGTATAATATAAGATAAGATTATATAAATATTATATAAAAATTGTTGACTAATATAATGTTTAAAATGCTAACTTCCTATTGCACACACGAACCAGCTACCTGACCTAACGGACTCCCTTCTGCCTCACAACTGCCACTCAAAAGCCCCCTGCTGTTGGGTTCCCAGCGTCCATGGATCCCTCAGAGGAGGGTGATCCTCTACCAGACAGTCATCAAGGAAATGAAGAAATCGCAAAATCATTGGCCTCACTTATCGCAACGACAGGAGCTCCAAGGACCAGGCCAACAATAAACAAGTTTGTTAAGAAGCTCGAGGATATTCCAGAAATATCTCTTCACCCTGCTCTTCCTCGCAGAGCAACCTTGTCACTCGTTGAATGCGGTTTAGTTGGTCAGTTCATGGGGTTGTGGCTGTCACCCAAATCAATTCAAAGATGGGTTGAAAGAAACTAGAGCTCAATTATCAATGGGAAAATAACAATAAGATTTTGTAAAAGGGGTACTATACCTTTCACTTGAAACTAAGGAAGATAGAGATCTGATCTTCAGAAATGGCCCATATTTCATGAATTCTAGAGGACTATATCTAAACAGATGGACCCCAGACTTTGATCCCAAAATGGATGTGCCAAGTCCAGTACCAGTTTGGGTCAGATTACCCCATCTCCCTTTACACTATTGGGGAGATGAATCAGTAAAGGCCATCAAAAATGCAGCAGGAAAGTATATAGACAGATGCGAACCAAAGGACAGCATGCACGCCTATGCCAGAATATGTGTGGAAGTGGATCTAGGAAAAGGACTTCCAGAAGCGATAAAGATTAGGGTCGACCAATCGACGCAAATATAGCAGTTAGATTACGAGTATATCCCATTCAAATGCAAGGTATGTTACGAATATAGTCATTTTTCAAATAGATGTCCTAAAAAGAAGAAAGTGAAAATGTTGAGGAACAAGAAAATAAATGGAAAAAGTTAAAAGTAAAAAACCCACCAACAAACAGCCCATCTCTTCTTCTTCGCAGCCACAGGAACCAAATGAAACCTCCATACCATCTCCCTCCATCATCATCCCCCAACCCCTCACAAACTCGAATCCCTTTGGGATTTTGGAAGACTCCACAGATCCTCCTTCACCCAGATCCCCAACGCATTCTCCCAATCCCCTCACTCTCTCTCCCACCCCTTTAATCCCTTGCTCCCCTCTCCCCCCTCCTTGAGTGGACCATGTCTTAACTAGAAATCAATCCAAAGAGAACTCCCAAACTAATGAACACCAAGAAAAAGTGGGCGGAAAATCTAACAAGGAAATAAGGGATGAGGCAGCGGCCAAAGAGATGGATTTAGGCACTCAGCAACCAATGGACTCCTTTCTTGGGAAAAATACATGAAACAATGAGAAAAATCAGCAAAGAGGGAATGACATCGCTCACCACCATACCAGTAAATAATGATAGTGCTCTCTTAGAACTGTTGTGGTCTGGGCACTCCCTTCAAAGTAAATGGAGCAAGAAAAAAAATAACGAAAGAAGTGTCAGACATTTTCATGATCAAGGAAACCAAAACAAGCAGTCAAGAATATAGAAAAATGATACAAAAGTTAAAAAATTATGAAGGAATAGTGCAAGAGGCAACATGAGCTTCAAGAGGAATATGTACATTATGGGAAAAAAGAAAATGGGAAATGACAAGTCAAAAAATTAGCAAGCATTGGATCAAACAGATTTAAAAGAACTTAGTACAAAGGAAATATACAACATCATAAATATATATGCCCCAAACCATTACAAAAAAAGGAACAACGTTGGAATTCGATAAAAGAAGTTTTAAACTTGGTAAAAAACATAGAAGAAAAATTTGGAGGGACTTATCATGTAGAGCCGTCAAGAGAAGATCTGGAAGAAATAATGGAGCAACACAATCTAATCGATATCCAACCAAGTAATGTGAAATACACCTAGAGAAACAAAAGAGTGGGCAAGAGAAATATAAAGGAAAGGTTGGACAGAATTTTAGTCCAAGAAAATATAGCAGATGATTTCATCTATGTGAAATCCAAAATTATAAATACAACAGCTTCGGACCACAAGCCAGTAGCAATCAGTATGGGCAAACTAGATAACCAAGGCCCTCTTCCGTTTAGATATAATTCAAGTTGGGACAACAATGAAGAATTTAGAAATCAAATTAAAGAGGGATGGGCACAAAGCATTACAGGGTCCCCTCATTATGTATGGGAAACAAAATTGAAAAATCGAAGGATGAATCTAAAAAAATGGGCAAGAGAGAATGATATTAAAGAAAAAAGAAAAGAAAATAGAGCTACAAAACAAAATGGACATCATATAAAAAGAAAAGGAAAATAAAGAGGAGGACAGACAGGTCATTATTTGCAAGAAAAGGAATATTTTGGGAAATATACAGGCAGAATGGAAAGGAAGAAGAAGAGCTTATACTGAAGTCTAGATGTTTATGGTTAAAAGTAGGGGATAAAACCACTGCCTTCTTTCATAATTTAATGAAAATCAGATGCACCAAAAATTAGATAGACCAAATAAATGTTGATGGACAAGAAATTAAGGGAGTAGAAGAATTAAAAAAAAAAGTAGCACATAACCATTTCAAAGAGTTATTAATAGCAAATGAACAGCCAGCAGATAATGAGGATTTTTTACAACACATAAAAAAAAAAAAAAGTGATGAACAAAACTTAGAAATTAGCAAAGAAATTTCTGAAGAAGTGTTGGCAACGATATGGTTCACAATCACCTTCTATAGACAACATTGGAATATCATCAAAAAAGACTTCATGAGAATGACAAAAAATGTTTTCAAAAAGAAAAAAATGGGAGGAAACACAAAATCCTCATATCTGGCCCTTATCCCTAAAGTATCCAACCCAACAACCTTCAACAGATTCAGACCAATATCTCTTTGTAATTCCTCTTATAAAATTCTTACAAAAATTCTTGCAAATAGAATCAAGAGAGTTCTTCTTGAACTAATCTCGGAAAATTAGGGCAGATTTGTCCCGAATCGACAAATAATAGACAATGTGACTATTGTCCAGGAAGCCATCCATAGTAGCATTCAAAAGAAGGAGAAAGAAATTATTGTAAAGTTAGATATAGCAAATGCCTTTGATAAAGTCAGCCACAAATATTTAGCAGCAATCCTTAAAAAGTTTGGATTTTCTCAAAAAATAATTGAAACCATACAGGTTGCATCTCAACCCCTTGGATAGCTCCACTAATAAACGGAAGACCTAGCAAATTCTTTTAGAGCTCAAGAGGGATGAGACAAGGATGTCCTCTATCCCCTTTTCTATATATTATCATGGTTGAAACCTTAAGTGCAGCATTGGAAAATCAAAGGAAAGAAAAAAAAATCATAGGAATTCAAATAGCAAAAGGCGTCAAAATAAAAATCATTCCCTATTTGCTAATGACACTCTTTTATTGGGAGAGGTCTTAAGTATAATATCTAGAGGATTTTAAAAAGTCTTGGATGACTTTCTTCAGGTCTTTGGAGGGATTCTAAACAAATCAAAATGTAGAATATATGGCTGGAATACTCCTCCAAGAATAAAGCAGAACATCTCACAAATTCTTGAAATCCCAACACAAGCATGATGGATGTATTTTACATACCTTGAACTCCCAATAACCAAGGAGAATGTAAAAGTGGAAGTCTGGAGTAAACAAGGGGAAAAAATGAAAGACAAAATCCAAAATTGGGGTATCATGTTGCTTAATATGGCAGGCAAGGTGATTATGATCAAGGCACTCCTGTCAGCCCTCCTAATATATCAATATGCGATCATCCGGCAAGCGCACACAAGCAAATGGAACTAATCATAAGAAGCTTTCTATGGCAGGGAGAAAAGCAAGAGAATAAAAAATTCAGTCTGGTAAAATGGGATCAAGTCACACTTCCATACGAACATGGAGGTCTCTCAATTCGCTAGCCAAGCCTAATGAACGCTACTCTAGGGATGAAAATAATATGGAGAATGATAGCTGGAAGGGAAAGTTGGTGGAAAAAATCCCTCGCCATGAAATATCTGAATCACTCCAGAAAAAAGCTTCTAACAGACTCCATCTTTGTTAGGCCTTGCACACAAGTTTGGAAACTTGTAAAGAAGATAATTCCCCTAATCAGGAATCACATTTCTAAAAACCCGAGGAATGGGAAATCTGTGGCAATTTGGGAGGATTGAATATTGGGAAAAGAACCTCTAAATATTCAACGGGACCTACAAGGCTTACAAATTTGGATGGCCAAAAGAAAGTTTAACACACTACATTCAATCTCAGCATGGGAACAATAGAATTGGCATGAATGGCAAAACCCAATAATTCCAAAAAACTTAAAAGGACAATGGGAGAGATTAAAGTATCACCTCAAAGGGGCAACGCCCATAAACATCAAAGAAGAGGATGAATATGTGTGGGATCCAAATGGTGGAGCGTACATAGTCAAAAAAGGGTATAAAGTCCTTCAAGAACAACAAAATCAGCAGGAATGGAGCCTATGGAAAGTGATTTGGAAAACTGAATGCCTTCCTAAAATCAAAACTTTTTTATGGACTCTCCTCAAAGGGAAAATTATAACTTTGGATAACTTAAAAAAAAAGGAATCGAAGGTCCATCTAGATGTGTCATGTGTATGACAGAGGAAGAGTCAATTCAACATCTATTCTTGGAGTGCAGGTTAGCTAGAGAATGTTGGCAGCAAATTACAAGCTCGCTGGAAATTAATCTAAACTTCACAAACATCCTCTCAGAATTTCATAAAACATGGGAGAAGAACTATCCATACTCAAAAAAATTAAGGTTACAATAATCAGGATTTGGAAATGTCTCCCAACAGTATTGTGTTGGCAGATCTGGATAACTAGAAACAAAAGTATGTTCAAAGATCAAAAGCCAAGAATAGGTAAAATTCTTTCAAAAACATGGAGCTTAGTTTCAGAAATATAAACTCTAAAGGAATGTCAATCATGGACAACAACATCCTTCAACAAGAGGAGAGAGATTGGTTTGGTAAAGCAATTTTGGAAAACAATGGGAAAGCAGGACCAAAGAGAGCCCCTACAACAAATAATTTGAAACTAAGGATGAGCGAAAAAGAACTAGAAGAGTGGAGGAAAAGTAAAAATAGTTTCAGTCTTTTTTTCGATGGGGCTTTGAAAAAAAATCCAGGAAAAGCAGGAGCAGGTGGATTGATCAGAGGTCCGAATGGGAAAAAGATTGTCTCATATGAATGGGGCCGAGGAGAAACCACAAATAACAAATTAGAAGCTTAGAGTCTTTTATTGGGCACAAGGATATTAAAAAGACAAGAAATCAAAGATCCAATCATAATTGGTGATTCTACAATCGTTATTGAAGCATTGGTTAATGGAAAAAATCCCAGTAACACTGCTATCAATTGAATATATCAGAGGATTCTCGTGAACTTAAAAGGATTGGGGAGGATCAACTTCAAACATGTCTTGAGAGTTCATAATAAAGAGGCTGATATCCTTGCCAATAAGGCCACAGGAAAAGAAGTAGGAAGTGTAAAGGAAAACAATGAAATTTATTGTCTCTCCATCCCATAATCCACAACATTCATCATGATGAAACAACAACATCATATAACTGATATAAAATTTCCTCATCAAAAGCATAGAAGCACCACATACATGATGACAAGGCCAAGGCAACCAACAACCAAATAAACAAATAAACACCATAATTGATCAACGGCCACACAAAAAACATGCTCCCCTTGTGCATCATCACCATCATGATCCTGCATAGAAAACCTATATGAATCATAACATCCATATGCAAAAGGAAATACACCGTACAATAAAAATAAGCCCTAAACTAGCATCATGTAATCTCTTGGCTGTAAAAAAGAATTGTAAAAAATCCCTCATACTATTGGACAAATGAATTTCTAGTTGTCAATGCCTCTTGCAAGAGACTATAAAAGATGTACAAAACTCCTTGAATTGACACATGACACTTCCCATCATCGACAGATGAAACAATGGACCCAAAAAATTGAAAACATGATTACAAGGCGTTCTAGACATCTTACATGGATGTGACATCAATAACTCTATGGACCAAACTTTTTACATCATAACCCTCTTTATCACTACAACTCAACCAACTTCCCAGATGATACTTAATGACAAAAATAAATAACATCCAACAACTCATGCAACTATACCAACTCACATATGACCATGACCAACTAAACATATAACAACATGGCTTAATATTCATCATTGCAAGGCACACATGCCATCACTATACAAAACCATATTTGCAAACCAATGTTTAATGCTAGAAACAAAACTCTAACCAAGGTTTGTTGCAACACTCCCCATCTTTTCAGTATTTGCAAGCTTGGTCCAAAGTTTCTGGACTTCATGAGCCATTGAGATCAAGTTTTTTTTCCATGGTCTCAACAATCAATCTACCTTTCACTAAATGCAACAATCCATGCAAATGCACTCAAATGGAGACTAACCACACCAATCGCTCTACCTAGTTTTCTCCAACAGAAAATGTGCACTCCCATCAAGCTACAAGTATATATTACCTCTAAATCATACTACATGCTCAGGTGTATATTTTACGTTTGAGTACATAATTTAGTTCTAAGCGTCCACGCAAATTACGATCCATTAATATTTCCTATCAATAATTTCTTCATCGAATATAAGATATACAAGAGCATGTCATCCTCCAAGACATTGAATGGCCTTTAATTAGCACAGAGATTTTTATTTAGCTTATTTTTTCCTAGGTGGTCCTAATAGTTTACTTCGAGCTAGATTTACCACTGGAATTCAGACATATTCAAAGGGAAGAGCAATGTTGAGGAAAATGTAGTGCTTCAAAAACCAGAATTCATCAAAGTTGAGCAATTGCGGCTAGGCACATATGGGAATACACTAAAGGTTAAATAGATAGATTCAAAGGTGGTTTCGCATAAGGGTCAAAGCGATGGGCCTCAGAGTCACCAGATGCATCTTATGGATTATAATTATCTGAAATGACAAAAGTTGACATGATTAAATGAGGCTGGTAATTGATAGATCAAGACGCATTGAACCAATGGAACCAACTAATTTTGAAGTTAAGGAAGATAATAATTTATCGCTAATAGAATTCAAACTACGGACTCAAACATGAAGGCACTATCAGGTGTGATCTTGAAAAAAACGACATCGTACCCTAACAAAATTTGTCACAGAGGTATATTAAATCAATACCATTGTTGTAGCTGCCACCACCACTACTCATTTTGTTCGTGCTCAATCACGTCAATGGCCCCTAGGCATTGGATCCCTTGTTGTTGGATTCATATCTCATGCTTTTCTCATTGCACCCCTATCAAGTTCACATGTGAGAGCCACAACACCTTCTCACCAAATTCCAAGACCTAAAACAATGATTGTTGAATCGCTTAGGCACATAGGAATAATGAAGACAATTGAACCAACAGAGACTAGGTTTCCAACAAACCATTTCCAGTAACCATCACGACTTTGAAACCTTTCAAAATTTGTGCTGTCTCTAACTTTGCAAGCCAGCTTTTGATGCACAATCTAGATGAAATCACAATAGCGCTTGCTTATATGTTGCGTTCGCCTGTTGCGATTAAGGGAAGCTTCCTTTTTATTTCTCAAACCCATCACTCCAAATGATACACATAACAATTATTTTATTGCCCCAAATCAGGTATCTTCTCAAGCACACAACCATAAAAACTATCAAAACTTCATGTGGTACATACATGCACTTTCTTACCAGATTACACCAGAGAACTTAAACCACTGAGGATACACATTGTTACACTTGAAGGTACTCTACAAGAGAGTGCAGTCAGTTATGGTACTCAAATTCTTAGTTGTCAAATCTAGTGGCCATGTTACCTACGCCACATGGGATTCACTCGCTTCTCCTTTCCCTACCTTCGCTATAGCCTTGACACTATTTTTCCAATTGCACAAACATGGTATCAAAGTTAAGGTTTATACATTGAACCTCCTAGACAAAGTGCCATTGGAAAATCCTTCTTACAATCCTCTAATTGGTCCAACAAATTTTATGTGACTGTATCTATAAAATTATCCCTCTGCCCATTAACCAAGCAACCTGATTTCTTTGCTTTCTTTTCAGGAGGCAGTCAAATATTTTGAATTTTCCACCTTCAGAAGTATCTTTTGTCGATGCCCCTATGGACATTAAAAATGATAACCATAATGGAAATGGTAATGGGAATTAATTAGTTCTAAGATGATGACGATCATAGATTCCAAAATTTCGCCAAAGGGGTTGCCTTGCAGCTAGCTCTAACAACACCTACATCTCCTCTGAATTTTTTATTTTGCAGATGTTGATACGCAGAAGGTAGTTTGTTTTTGCAATGCAGCTCATCCATCAGATACCCTGCAAGAGCCTGACCTTTCATTCTACATGCCTTGGAGGCCTGCAAAACCTCTTCGAACCATCCAAAGCAAGCATAAAAAATGTTCCACAAAATTGTGAATGACGGGGAAAATCTCTTAGGCAAAAAGTCTTCTTTACTATTCTTCCTTTTCCATCATTGATCGTAGAGTTATAGATAATCGATGTGATTTAGTATCACTCTTATGAATTTTATTTTCATGAAACAAATTGTTGACACCTAACCAAAGGGATTGGGTGTACAACTGTAATTAATGTAAATAAATAACAGAGAAGATAGAGAGTCATCGAGAGATGAACCGAATAGTCACTCCCTCTTGTACATAATAATGAACAACCTGAATGAATAATATGAGTTCTGATTTGAGGGATTACCTCCTAGTCTGACATGGTATCATAGCAGATGCCATTTTTTGGCTTCCTTTTTAATTTGTAACTCCTATTCTGTTTTGCCTTTGTTTTGTATCTTTTGCAGGCTGGCATCTTTGTAAAAACCCTGCGAAATCTCATTCATTGTTGTTGCGTTGAATGGCGCATTGAAGCCGAATGTGCTGTAGTAACTTGGATTTCCTCCCTTGGGCTGGATCTCAAATGTCATGAACTCGCATATATAAATATCGTCGGGTCTGCTTTTAATCGCATATCGCTAATCTCTTTGCCCCAATCAATACTGTTGCATGTTTGCAATGCGATCATACCCTTCATTAACCCTTTCATATTTGAAGTTCCGCATACATTTTCTTATTCACCGCATATCCTTTTTCATATAAACTACAAATGGTGATGACGTAACCCGCTCAAACATAGTTCCAAGGTTTCACTTTATCGAGCTTGTTCTCCACCATTGATCTCAATCTCAAGATCTGACGGCTGATATTGATTTTGGGTTGACTACATACACGAGAATTACCCGCCCAAAATGTGTGCTTTTTTCTCTCTCCTCGGGCTCATTCTCCACCGTAGATCTCAAATCCCAAGATCCAACGGTCTATAGAGATTTCGGGTGGACAACTTGTACAAGAGTCACCCGCCTGAAATGAGCGGTTTTTCTCTCTCCTTAAGATGCTAAGTGTCCACCGTTGAATGGAATCGAGCACTCTCCACTAAATACCACTTACCATTTCTCATCCGCCTGAAATCCCGCTTATCGCTTTAAAACTGCCCTCCGTCTTGGTTAATTCCCTAACTTGATTTGCTTGCGATAACCGTTGATCGCCTACCATCGACGACCCTCCTCCGTATTTCTCCGCCGCTCATCTCCATCGGTTCATCTCCACCAGTCATCTTCGTCATTCATCTCTACCATACACAGCAACAAAAGAACTACAGCTCCAGTCAGACTTTAGTATTCGAGTGACTTTGAATGTTGTTAAGTTGAACATTGTTGGTATAACAATCATTTTACGAGTAAAATTTTGTAGCAACAATATTTTTCTCCACTATACACAGATTTTACAATGCATTCAATTATATCTATTGTGGGAGTAGTTCTCAATGGAAAGGGGAATTATCCTGAATGGTCACGAAAAATCCAACACACTCTCATTTTTAATGAGCTATGGAAATGAGGGTGTGTTGGAGAAGGAGACGAAGCGCCAGTCCAACCTACCTCAAGCAAGGAGCTCGCCAATTGGGAAAATAAGAATAGCAAAGTCTATGCATTGATTGTAGCATCAGTAAGTGAAGAGGTGAGTCGACACATTTCGCCATTTTCAAATGCATTCAAAGCCTTACAAAAGTTTAAGGAACTCTATGACTCACACTCTGCACTTGAAGTTGTTCAACTCATGATTAAACTCTTCACCCTTGAATTACAAAATAATGATCCTCTTGCTTGTGCATCCAAAGTAAAATCTATAATGCATGATATCAAAGTCACTAAGGTTGAATTGGATATTCCTCTTATTTCTTTTCTCAAGGCACTTTATCCTACTTACTCCAATTATCTTGAGTCATTGAAAGAAAATGGAAATCTCAAAGATATTACCTTTGACTCTCTTGTAAAAAAAATTGTTGAAAGAGAGAAAGCTTTTGAAAAGAAGACAACCCCTGAATCTTCTGAAGAGGCTACGTGTCTTGCTCGTAAAGAAAAGAATCTTGCCCAAGATTCTTCCAAAGGAAGAGGTGGTCGAAGAGGAAGAGGAAGATATTTCAGAGGCAGGGGGGGCAGACATTGTCAAGGAGAAAAGTCAGATTTGCACTGCATACACTACAAAAGAAATGGATCACATGATGCCTCCACATGCAAGTTACCTTGGGACAAAATTGAGCAACAAATAAACCAAACCAAAGGTAAAAATATGTACAATGACAAAGTAAAGCTCCTGAATCCCCTCATTATGTTGTGGCACAATGTAATATTGGAGTAAATGAAGACTTATTTAATGCTTCACTTGCTTCTTCGGAAAATGATTGGTTGCTTGATTCAGGAGAAACTTGCCACATGACTCATAGAAAGATTTTTTTGAAGAATTTACTAACAATGTTGATGGAGTAGTATACTTTACAGACCAATCAAAACTCAATCCATTAGGGCTTGGCACGATTAGGCTTAAATTGCCTAGTTTTCCAAACTTTCTTCTGCATCATGTTCTATGTTTGCCACAACTGAGGAGAAACTTGTTGTCCTTGGTCCACATCCACTAGCAAGGTCACTCCATTCATATGTTTGATGGCAAGCTTGAGGTGAGAAAAGCATCTGATCACTCACTTGTCATGACGGAGATAGAAGAAGAAAGGCTTCTGAAGTTGCAAGGTACCTCTGCTCGTGCACAAAATTTCTCATACAATTCTCATTATGAAGAAGGTACACTTCCATCAAGTTTATTATGGCTTGCTAGATTTGGACATTTGAACTATGACAACGTCCGCTTGTTGAAGAAAAATGGTGTTACTGGTTTGCCTACAATTCCTAGGAAACTTAAGCAATGTGATGCTTGCATTCTAGGAAAGCATAGAAAACAATCTTTTCATGATTGACATTCAAGAGCACATAGAAAACTTGAACTCATTCATTCAGATTTATGTGGTCCAATGCCTGTTCCTTTTGCAAATGGAAATAAATATATGATGACATTTATTGATGACTATACCAGAATGTGTTGGGTTTATTTATTGAAGAGAAAATCTGACGCTTTTCAAACATTCAAGAACTGTCATGCATGGATTAAAAATGATGCACAATCTAATATTGTCTCTATTCGCACTGATAATGGAAAAGAATATACTTCAAATGAATTTGAAAACTATCTTCGCCAACATGAGATCAAACATCAAACATTTGTGCCTTATAATCCCCAACAGAACAATGTAGCTGAAAGAATGAATAGGACAATCTTAAATATGGTACGCTCCATGTTGTTCTTCTGATATGTGAAAATGATGTTTTGGGCTGATGCAGTTCTATGTGCTGTATATATAAAGTATATATGTCCATCTAATGCTATTAGAAACAAGACTCTTTATGAAATGTGGTATGGGCACATTCCTTCGGTAAAGCATCTCAGGGTCTTTCGTTCCACCTGTTATGCCTTGATACCAAAGGTATATAGAAACAAACTTGGTGCAAGAAGTCGTAAGTATATCTTCTTGGGGTATTCAAACACCTCCAAAGCATACCGTCTCTATGATGAAGTCAACAAAAAGTTTGTTGTATCTAGAGATGTAATCTTTCTTTAATCATCCAAAACTGACAATGTTGTTGAAAGGAAACTTGATCGCTTGGATAGATTCACAAATGAAAAATCATTTCAAGAATTTGATAATCATATTCCATATCTTGAAGGGGGGATTCCTATACTAGATCAACCTATGGAATCTTCTTCTAAAGCACTCTCTCCCCTGCATGAAACTCCAACAATGGATGATACTTTGAGTGATGTGATTGATAGAATTGGGAGACTCAATCTTGATTTAGTCCCAACTCAATCAACGGAGAAGCCTGGACCATCTAAGAAAGGTCCTCCAAAGTGGCTGAAAATGACACTTGAAAGTGTTCATCCTGATGAGGTTGGAAAGACAGGAACTAGAAATTCAAACCGGAAAAATGGAGGTAACGTAGATGACTCTGATTCACCTGTTGATGTGGATGTTTCTTATGATTGTGAATTCAATTTGTCTACAGATTTTGGACCAACCTCCTTCAAAGAAGCTGCTTCTCATGATGAATGGAGAGAAGCAATGCAAAAGGAGTATGATGCCCTGATAAAGAATGGCACTTGGAAGCTGGTTGATCCTCCATTGGGAACCAACCCAATTGGCTGCAAGTGGGTCTACAAGAACAAGTATAAAGCTGATGGCTCACTTGACAAGCATAAATCCAGGCTTGTAGCAAAAGGTTTTGCATAGAAGGAAGGGATTGATTATGATGAGACTTTTGGCCCCACAGCAAAATGGGCTACCATCCGGACACTCTTTGCCCTAGCAGCTCAGAACAGTTGGGAAGTCCATCAAATGGATGTAAAAATTGCTTTCTTGAATGGAGATCTAAAAGAAAATGTGATTATGTCCTAGCCTGAAGGATTTGTTGTGAAAGGACAGGAACATAAAGTATGCAAACTTGTGAAATCCTTGTATGGCCTCAAACAAGCACCTTGATCCTGGTATGAAAAACTAACTGAGAATCTTCCGAAACTCAATTTCAAACATTATGATCTTGATGATGCAACTTTGTGTGTTAATAAAGTTGGAAAAACAGTTGTATATCTTGTGGTATATGTAGACAATCTTTTGATGACAGGGAACAATGAAAGCTACATTGCATCCATAAAGAAGGAATTGAAGAAAGGTTTTGAAATGACTGATTTGGGCTATGTTCATTACTATCTTGGTATTGAAGTAACTCAACATCTGAAGTCCATATTCCTTTCTCAAAAGAAGTACATTGGAGATCTGTTGAATAAGTTTGGCATGAGTGAATGCAATCCTATGACTACTCCAATGGAACAAAACTTAAAGCTCACATCCATTGAAGGAAGAGAATTTGAGGATGCAACAAAGTATAGACAACGTGTAGGAAGTCTCAACTACCTAACTACTACCAGACCGAACATTTCGTTTGTTGTTGGAATCCTCTCCAGATTTATGCAAAAGCCTTGTGAGGGACATTGGTATGCTACAAAAAGAGTTCTAAAGTACTTGAAGGGAACTCAAGACTTTGGAATCAAGTATACACAGGTGGGCGACTTCAGCATGATTGGATACTCTGATTCAGACTTCGATGGAGACCAAGAAACTGGGGTATCTACTTCAGGTTATGCTATGAGTCTTAGATCAGGACCTGTCTCCTAGAGATCATGCAAACAATCAGTTCCAGTAGATTCCACAATAGAGGCAGAATATGTGGCAGCAGCTGAGGCAACAAAAGAAATTGTGTGGCTTAGGAAAATTCTTGAATATTTGTAGGTAAAACAAGTACAATCAACTCCACTCATGATTGACAATACATCTACAATAAAGTTGGCCAAGAACCCAAAGTTCCATGAGCGAACAAAGCACGTCAATACTAAATATCATCTAATTCGACATCATGTTGAGGCCAAAACAATCCATCTCCACCATTGTTCCACTAATGAGCAAATTACAGACATCTTCACCAAAGCACTTGGAAGAGAAAAGCTTGAAAAATTCAGAATGATGCTTGGACTCACCAACATCCCTTCAGATTAAGGGGGGGAATGTTGACAACTAATTAGAGGGATTGGGTGTATAGTTGTAATTAATGTAAATAAATAATAGAGAAAATAGAGAGTCATCAGGAGATGAACCGAACGATCACTCTCTCTTGTTTATAATAATGAATAGCCTGAATAAATAATATGAGTTCTGATTTGAGGAGTTACCTCCTGGTCTGACACAAATGCTCCAAGAAACCATCCCTTAAAAATTGAAATTGAGAATTAGATATTCTTGTCATATGTTGTGGTGAAGGATCCTAAATTGCTAAAAGGTTACAAAAGAGAGTGAGCAATAACTGGATCACCTTCAAGTTCTCTAAATAGGTTTTCACTCTTTATATACCCATTATTACTACCATCAACATCTTAAGACACACAACCAAGCCCTGTGCACACCACTGATAACCCTTCTATCTCCATCTTCTTTGTTTATTTGTTTTATCTGGTACATAGCATTGTTTCTTGTGCGCAAGTCCCTAGAATCAGAACAAAACGTCGTAAATTTGTAACAACCCATCACTATTTTTATTTATTTATTTTTTCTAAAATTTCCCACTACCAATATTCGACCATAAAATGTTGTTCCTTTCATTGATTTCAGACATGGCACACTCCTTTTATTACATATAAAAAAATTCCAACATTGACATTATTTCATTCATGAACTTTTATTTAAAAACGCTTTCTCACAACGTATTTATTGGACTAACACCATCCTAATAATCTTTACTTTTGTACGACAACAAAAAATCAGAATGCACAGATTAAACTAGACATGCTCCAAATTTTTTTTATCAAAAAACAAACCTTAACCATCTGTATCATTCTTTGGAGGATATCCATTAATTTTGCAATTTATGTTTCAAGCTCCCCTAAGGCCTAGCTGGCCTCAAATTTATTTTTTTTCCTTTCTTCTTTAATTTCTTTTTTACTTCTCTTATAGGTTAATTTGATGCATTTTGAAATAAATTACACAAGGGCCTTTTTTCTTTCATCTAGACTCCATGATGACTGTAGGAAACTTACAGTCTTTGGCCATGTGCCTCAAATGATCACAAAAATAACATCTAATATGTCCAAGAAAAAATGGAAAGGGATCAAATATTTTACTGATCTTCTTTTTATTTATTATGCTAAGAACCCTACAATCAATAAATATATGCTCAAAACCATTATATAAGTAACAGTACCTATAAAATCAAAATCTATACCTGTAACCTGATGGGACCGCTCTTCCTTGATTCGCTGCCTGATAACCCTTCTCATATAACGGCTTCTTTTGCTAGAAAAATCTTGTAATTTTGTTTTTACAATTAGCTGAAATATGACCAAATTCTTGCCAGTTAAAACACTTTAACATTTTTCATACCTCTTCTTGTTATATTCTCTACCTCTTGATTTTTATGGTGGATGGATTCATTGCTGCTGGAATTTTCTGCTTTGGGATTTTCACTAGTAACCTTCTTTGATTTTCTCTCTTGTATTTCAAATTCCAATTTTTTACAATAGGTGATATGATCTTTAAGATGAATTCCAATCTCCACTTCATTCTTCCTTTATTTTTCTCGCTGATTTTCAAAATAAGAAATTTCTTCCTTGAAGTCATGTTCTCTCTCCTCGAGAATTTGAAGAATTTTCCTCAAATATTTGTTTTCTAGTGAGAGATTCTCGATCAATCTTGCTTGAGATTTGTTTTCAGCTTCTAGAGTCGCTAATCTTCTGAGCTCTTAATCCTCATATTTTGATTTTTCTGCAAAAATATTACCTCCACTTCTCTCCAAAAGATCAGGCTAAATTGACTTGTTATCATCTACTAAATCACAATCTCAAGAAAATCATCATCACTAAAAGGAAATGTATTGTCGGATATAAGATGATCACAACATTTACCTTCACTATTTTTTCTCAGTAAGAAGAGGGATGCTACTGAATTTGAAATTTTAATTTTCCTCACTTGTTTACTGCTCTTCCTTTTCTGATACTGCTTCTTCTTATTCTTTTCCATGGCCCACGATCTTCTCTCAAGCGATCAAGCTTCACTAAGATAACCCTGCTCTTATACCAATTGTTGGAAATGGCCTCACCACTAGGGGGGGTGAATCAATAGTGATTGCAATTATATATTTTTTGTCTCTTTTTAACAAAGCACAAGATTTAGTAACCCATCAGAAAAACTTATAAAACCAGCATAAAATCAATAGATAAGAGCATGTAAAATCAACATAAAACACCATAAACAACATCACTGCATGCACATAAGAGAACACAATTGTTTCTAGTGGAAAACCCTCTCTGGGGAAAAAGACCACCCATTGTTGTTGTTGCTCAAATCTTCTATTATGTTGAACAAATTTCTACATAGAGGAGCTAGCACCCACTAGCCGGAAAACTTGACTACTAAGATAGTCTGCTAGTAACATTAGTTGGAAAGACTCTTCTTCCATGACTCTACAAACAACCATTCGTTGGAAGCCACCACAACCAACAAGTCTTGCCCAACTCTACCAGATTATGGAATAACTACTTCTCGTACTAGTATGTTTGCTAGAAGGCCCCCACCTTATCTACACACTGCCAGTTATGAAGCCTCAACGCCTTCAACACCTCCACGTGAACCATGTTTCATGCATTTTCAAAATGGTCTTTCAAACCTTCTCAACATGAGCAACCCAACAACCTCACTAATCTGAATTTGAAAATGATAAGTTGATTTGCACCCTTTACTCAACACAACTACATATATGCAATATGCTAGACCAAACGTTGTAGCACACTCTCATACTCTCACTCTATACATTTTTCAACTCAATGCTTCTCACACAAGTATTTACTAAAATATCTTCAATAATTCTCAAGTGAATACCACAGGAAAATACCATGGTTATCCAATACCACAAACACTTGCACTGTTATGAAACTAGCTCACAAAAAGATAGAAAAGATAGATCAACGCCTTAGAATTCAGCCTCTTCGAGGGGGCAACCTCCTTTACATTAC
>APFE030844480.1:212586-281584 GCA_000404065.3 Pinus taeda
GCCACACATCTCTTCTCAGAGATAAGCTGCCATCGCCCTAGCTGGTTTATTTCCATTTCTAGTTGTAAGCATATTTCAGTATTTTCCATTAATGAAATGAAGTATTATTTCCGCTGCATCTTTGTGTATATGGTTATCTTTGTATTTTGATGCGTTCCTGTTTAAATCCGGATCATCCTTCCTCTTCAAGTTCTGGTGATATTGTTTGAATTGGGATCTTCTGCATCTTTTGAATGAGTGGCCACACTTCTTCATCCTTCTTCCATTCATCCCTTGCTTCGTTTATCCAATCTGGTTGGATAATAGAAATAGCACAAAACAATGTTTTCACATCCTCATCCTTTCTTGAGAGTGCATCTGCAACAAAAATTTTCTTCCCTTTTCTATAGATGATGTCAAAGTCATAACCCAACATATTTGTGACCCACTTTTTGTTCTTCTAAAGCTAATATTTGTTCTAAAAAGTATTTAAGACTATCATGATCCATTTTTACCTTCAAGTGTCTTCTCATTGGGTAAGGTCGCCATTTCTTAAGTGCATGTAGTATTGCCAACATTTCCTTCTCATAAATAGCTTGCTTGAGATGTAGCCGTAAAAATACCCAATCACCTACATCAAAAAGTTTTTCACTGTGATGTTGATCTACTTGTTGTTTCATTCGATTTTGCACCAAAGTGGCATTATCCTTTAAAAGTTGGAGAACTTGTTGTTGATGCTCGATTTAATATTTCACTGCTTGAACCTTTTTCTTCTTGATATGTTCTTCTATATTTAGAGTTTTAGGGGTGGTAATTTCTTCCAATGCTTTACAAGATATGGTCAGATTCATTTCTTGATGCTCGATGTGATCTTTCACTTCTTGAAGATTTTTCTTCTTGATATGTCCTTCTATCTTGATAGTTTGAGGAGTGGTAATTCAAGCCAATGCATTACAAGATATGGTTGGATTCATTTCTTCATTCTCGATGTGATCTTTCACTTCTTGAACCTTTTTCTTATTGATATGTCCTTCTATCTTAGATTCATTTCTTCTTTCTCTGGGGTTGGTTCTTGGTGTATATCCTCTTCTTTTGATGTTTCTTGATCCTTTTCTTCCTCCTCTTCATAACCTATGTAGAATAATTTCTTTTCATAATCTATGTAAAATAATTTCTTCTCAACACACTTATGACCTTTAGTGCATTTGCTATCACAATTGTAACAAAGCCCTTTTTCTCTTTTTTCTTCCAATTGTTGTGGTGTCACCCTTGTAGGTTGTGGAAGACTAGGAGAAACAACACTTCCATGTTTATAGTTGTGACGGGTAGAATTCCTTGTTTCCATAATTTTACTTTCCACTTTTCTTGCCAACCTGAATGCCTTCTCCATTGAATGAGGTTCCCAAAGATGAACCTCATGTTGAATATTATCCTTTAAAGTCCCTATGGAGACATCAATCCTTTGCTTCTTTGGAATATTATTTTCCCTTATATTCAATTTTTGAAATTCCTTAATGTGCTTTGCCATTGAACACTTTTGTTTGAGATTTATCAATTGGCTAAAGAAGGTGTTTCTCTTTGTATCCTCATAATGTGCTATCATTTCCTCCTTGAAAATTGATCACGTGACAAGTGGCTTACGAGAACAAAGCCCTTTATACCATAAAAATTGATTCAGTTCTAAATAATTAGACGCAATACATACCTTTTGTAACAGTGGTACACCATGTAGATCAAAATATTTCTCCAGCTATAGTATCCAATTTACCGGATCCTTTCCATTAAACTTCCTCATCTCGATTTTTCTTGATTTTAGGAGCTCGATCTTGAAATGACTGTAACTCTGTAATTTCAGATATCCAAGTTCTAAAATTTCTTCCTGCAGTAGTTCTTTGAGTTCTCTTTCTAACCCCGCAAGTCTGATCATAATTTGATTATCTAATAAAACGTTATGCCAAATCTCCCACGGTGACCTGATTATAGAATAGTTTAGTAGAGCAAACTTGTACGACGTGCCATGTCTCACTGTTTCAACCTTAGTACCTGAAACTGATATACAAAAAACTACAGGAAGTTCTCTTTCTGTAACTTCTGACGAAATTTCAATCCGATGCTCAGAGAGACAGTTATGACGATTTTTCCCGGGTCACCTATTTGGAATGTAATTCGGGGGTCTGCAAAAACCCTAACTTCCTCAGAAAATATCTCCTAAAATATAGCGAGATAGGATCCAAAATTTGGACCCAAAGTTTATAACTATTTCGGCCCAAATGAGTTTTTTTTTAGCGTCTGAAACATCTCAAAAAAAAGTTATAGCGAAAATGGCACGATGACCTGTTTGGAGCAGCGAAACCCTAGAATCCAAAGCTCTGATACCAAATGTTATGAAACTAGCTCACAAAAAGATAGAAAAGATAGATCAACGCCTTAGAATTCATCCTGTTCGAGGGGGAAACCTCCTTTACATTACACAAATGAACAATTATTGGATGATACAAATGACAAGACCTCCTTTCTATATATAGGAGTCTAAGGGGTCATAATATAATCAGAGCCGACATAACAATAATAATGTAAGGGCACAATAATAACAATAGTGGGCTTCCATGGGCACAATAGTAACAATATGGTGACTACATGGGTACAAAAATATAATAAGGGGGTTGTACTAATAACAATAAGGGGTTACACTAGTAGTATAGGGGCCTAACATGTACCATGGTAATATCCAAGTCAATACCACAGGTAAATACCACAGGTAAATACCATGGTTATGCCAATACCACGGACACATGTACCATGGTAATCTCCTAGTCAATACTGTAGCTAGATACCATGGTTATGCGAATACCACAGACCCTTGCACCATGGGAATCTTCAAGCCAATACCATAGGCAAATACCATGGTAATACCAATACATGTAATGTCAATACCAAGTGCCAACCTGGATCACACAAATACCAATACCATGGTGATGCCAATGTCAAGGATACATGTACCATGGTAATGTTTACTTCAAAATTAAACTCACAATTGCATGCATAAAACATGAAGATCTCAGCTACAACTGCATGCATTAGGTTGCATATGTGTGGTTAAGGCCCTACAACTACAGACATAAAATTGGCTCCGTGTGGTTGTGGTAGAGTACGGAGAAAAACAAAAATCCTTAACCTAAAACCTCTACCAACCTTATTCCACAACTCTCCAACCACCTTCACAATTGTCAAACTCATCAACCATACATAACATCTGCCATAGCAACCAAACATAACATATGCATAAGCCCAACCAAACTACCTGGAACAATAAAACTTTTGCAACCAATGGCACAAACCAAAAAATCCATCTATAACAAGCCACCAACATCACAATCACATGAAAACACATGCCCAGGTTGACATAAATTCCAACCATTAACTCATCATCAATGCCAACGAAAGTTCTTCAACCATGGGCATGTTAAGGAAAATTTTCCACAGAATTGAGTTGAGGATAAACCTTTCTTTCCTTATCCATTTCATATTTTGGCCTTCCTCTTTCTTTTTTAAAATTTCAGATCAAATGCTCCAAATTGTGTGTCCAAAATGAGCTCCAACTTTCTTCTATTTATACTTGTACAAAGGGGTGCAAACAATCATTTCTTTGGGAGCAGGGTTGACTTGACAAGTAGGATGACTTATCTTCTAGAAGGAATTTTATCCAAAATACATATTAAATTTTATTTTTTCCTTTTTCTTTACAATAGGTCCAAATAGGAATTTGACTCTTTGAGTCATCAAATCCTAGAAGCATGAAGAACATGCTTAACAAATAAAATAATAATTTCTTGAGCATGGAATCCATGCTTGAACAATAAAATTTTCTTTTTTCTTCTTTTTTATTTTTACAAAAAAATTATTTTGATACAATTATGAAGACTGGACTCAGTTAGATTCTCCAACACTCCCTCTTAACTAGGGGCATATTCATAATTGTACACCTGGTACAAGGATACTCTCAAACTAAAATATTCTCATAAGAAGAGTCAGATTAATAAGCCATCTTTAAGCATCGACATCATAACCAACATTGTCAACATAGAAGGCCTTGACTAAAAAGCTCTATCTCTCCACTATATTAGAGAACAATGTTGGGAGGCTTACATGAGACACCACACAACCTCTCAAGGAACATACCCATTTGAATTTTCACCGGAAATGTCCTTTTAGGACTATTCTTATCTTGGATTTCCAATCCTCAAAGAGTATTGGTCATCTTTGACCACTTTGATCTTGGATACCTTGCCTAATCCTCAAAGAGTGTTGGTCCATGATACTACTACCTATCTTGTATTCCCAATCCTTAAGGAGTACCAATCTCATATGCTTATCCAATCCTTCATTTTCCATTCTCCTTCCATGGCCTTCACTAGATGTACAACTTTTAGTCTTCGCAAGTGCATGACACATGAAGAAGAGAATACAATGTCAATCATCACTCCCTCTCAACCAGAGAGGATATCCTCATTCCCTCTTGTTTAGGGAATATATGCTTACTCCTTCTGAAACATTAAGGAGATTTCTTACTCCCTCTCAATCAGGGAAACATCATCAAAATCCTTAGTTGGTCTCATATATCATCAAAACATTAGCTACTTTTTCTTCTGTGAATATACAGTTGTAGTTGCAGGGCTTCTTTGCACCAAGCCTAGGCTTTGTCCTTTCAATCATTTTATGAAGCCAAATTCTTGCACACTTTATATCCATGATAGGACTTCATGGATCCTCATAGCACCATGGCATATCATACTTCGATTTTTATAGATCTTAGTCAATCATCAATCAACTTTATCATCATTAGGTTCATCAGTATTCTTCAAGGAGCCATAACTTCCTCACAACGGCTAGCACATGTCTTCCAAAGAGTTCTGCCCAATACTCTTCAAAGAGTCATATTAGCTTTTTAATATTGATTATGTTATAATGCTTGTCAAAGACATCAAAAGTGTTCTCCACACGATCCATTTGTTCCATTATCAAACTACATAGTTGCAGGTACAATATCATCAAGTAGACTCTTCTTTCAGCCTCTTCACATGATTTTGAAATATGTCCTACCAGGGGGGCAAGTCATATCCCAACCAGATCATCAATATTATGTTTTCCAAAATATGATATCCTCTAGTTAGAGTGTCATGTCAAATTTTGCTACTTTCTCTTGAAGCCAACATTCCTTTGCATGCTTTATCTTCATATTGCAACAAAGTTCTACTTCATCTTTCAATCATTAATGTGTTCCAAAATGAACTCATCAGGGTCCTTATAGTTCCCTCTTCCATTATGCTCATCATTTTTAGGGAGTCATCAACAAGCACGAATGTTGCTTTTCTTTGTTCTTCCACCCTTCTCATCTTTCTTCCATAATTTTGATAGCCTTCATTATATGCCTACAATTCTTTGCAACAAGTACAACCAAGCAAAACATACAAAGACAAAAGCATGATGTCAATTTTGTCAATCTAGGGCTTTCATGGTTTCTCATAAGGTGTACTTCTAGGGTTCTAGTTACAAACCCTATAAGGTTTTTAGCAGAAAATTCAACCCTATGGTTTTGTCCAATTCAACCTTTGCTAGGGTTTTACCACATAACCTATATTATCCTTTCTAAATTTAAATATACAAACCCTAGATGTTATTTCCCAAGTGTTAATGTTTCCTTAGGGGGAACAACCAATTTGGGCTAGGGTTTTCGCTCCTAGGGTTAGTTCAATATAAGGTTCAGAAACCTAAATACCAAAATTCTTCAAGGCTTCACAAACCTTCAAACCATAGATGAAACATATTATTTGTAAAACCCTGAAAACTTTGCAAACCCTTTAATTTTTAAATAATCAACATGAGCTTAACACATATTAAGAAATGCATATAAAAATTATACATACCTTTACAATTTTACCATACTTCTTCTTTGCAAAGACCTAGCCCTAAACAATTTCCTTCAAAAGCGAGATCATCATTTCTTTCAAAATCCAAGTCATCTTCATTGATGGAGTAAGTCCAAATGAAACCATATACGTCCTCAACCAATGTGAGTCAAAATTGAATACAAATTTCTTAGAAGAGACAAGATCATTCTCTATCACTTATGCTTTATAGATGTCATTCTTTGTAATACTATTCATTAACCATCATTGTTAGCAATATGAAGGCCATCCGGTTACAATCATGCCTCTCTCACTATCATTGTGGATCATGATTTTACTTTCAATCAAATGTTATCACTGTTACTGTATTATAACCATAATTCTATTGCATATTACCATCATGCCTAACCATTGTCATGTCATCATGGTCACTTTTCAACAATGTTATTGATTCATATTGTCAACAGAGTCATACAAGCCTTGTCGATATGAGCATAGCAGTTCTTATTTCATTGTCAATATTCATTGGTAGGTCAGTTTCATTTCATACTTCAAGATACAGTCGTAGGCTACGAGCCACCAGTTACAATGTAGAGAAAAACATAATTTAGAATGTCACTATGTAGAGCCAAATCCAAGTCACAATTATATTGATTGATCATATTTCTTTGAAGAACAAAATCATCTACTTTAAGAATTCATCCTCTTTAAAAATATGACAGTTTACTATAAGTGTGAGACCATCCACTCCAAATCGCAACCACACTAAGTAGAGTGAGACTATCCATAAGTAGAGCAAGCCATAATAGATAAAGAAATATTATATCAAAGCTCCATGGAGCTAGAATCATGGTTTAGATGCGAGTGTCATATTACAAGTGTGAAACTAAATTTGAGACCATAATTGTGTTAACAATATCACTGGGCCATGCCCTAAAATAAGTGTGAATAATTTAGAAAATAATGCCATTGTTTAGAATAAGCCAAACGATGCCACTAACCAATTATCCTATCCACATATTATACCATGTGATGTGAATCACCTAATACGATGCCCCATTTAAGTGATGCCAACGTTGAATTAGTCAACAAACTATATGTCGAGCATTATACAAACAATGCGAGCCATGCCTTAGAATGTGAGGGCCACTGAACATAGCAATAACACTGTAAAGCCACCACAAATATGAAGTGATACCACTGTAATCATAGTTGAACCTACATTGCTTGTGCTACAGAGGACGAGCCAAAATGTGAAGTGATCCATTCAACTGTAATATGTATAGAATTGAGCTTCGTGTGCCATCAATATTGAACCAATTGATATATATTGAGCCAATGTAATGTGCTTTTAAAGAGTGTGAGTCATTGTGTGTGAGACCTCAAAGGTACAAGCCACTATTAACCATAATAGTGAATCATGTGAACTGCAATAGTTTGTGGAAACCAATGTACATGAATTGCAATGCTACAGGATATGCATATGCAAGTTTCTCAACTTATAATCGAACCTTGACATTCAACTATATTATTTATGCCACAGAAATATGGATCATAATCAAACCATAGAGGTATACCTTCACATTATTTCTGAGAAACTATGTGGATCATAATCGAAAAAAAAAATTATGCTCAGAATCTCGTTTAATCCACAAAAGCTATAACAATTGTCAACAATAATCACATAGATGCACCAAAATTTGATTCAAATGCCAATAATGTGATCTTCAGGCCTCCTTGTACAAATCTTAGCTCTGTTACAATGTTGGAGAAATAAGAGGTTTGCAAATTAAATTTGTTTCTCATTTTATATTTACTTGTGAATTTGTTGGCGTTATCTTATTATATTCATATTCTTTCATCAAGCAATTACCAAACATTAAAAACATGAAGATCACAAAAAAAAAGAACACAAGATATAGGCTCCAAGTTAGGGCAAAACCCAAAAAAAAATCTTCTTATAGAATCAAATCAAATGTGATATCCAAGGCCCTTCAACCCTCTAGAATCCAAGTCAAACCTTCCTTCAACAAATCCATCAACAACAAGAGACTAGGAATATGTAGATAATTAGAAATATATCTTAAAAAATGGATATGTTAAGGCATAATTTCCACATAATTGAGCTGAAGATAAACCTTTCTTTCCTTTTCCATTTTAGATTTTGGCCTTCCTCTTTCTTTGCTAAATTTCGTCCAAGATGCTCCAAATTATGTCCAAAATGAGCTCCAAATTTCATATATTTATACTTGTCCAAAGGGGTGCAAAAATTCATGTCTTTTGGGGAAGGGCCGACTTGACAGGTAAGCCCACTTGTCTTCTAGAGCGAATTTTACCCAAAATACATATTCAAAAATTATTTTTCTTTTTTCTTTACAATAAGTCCAAATAAGACTTTGACTCTTTGACTCATCAAATCCTAGAAGCATGAAGAACATGCTTAACTAATAAAATAATAATCTCTTGAACTTGAAACCCATGCTTGATTTTTTTCTTTTTCTTTTTCTTCTTTTTGTTTTTTACATAAAATTTATTTTGATAAAATTTTGAAAACCGAACTAAATGTTAGCAATGTTGGCGTTAATGTTAAATGTTCATGTTAAGGATGCTTGATGTCATTAATCTAATTGTTGTTAATTGTGTTAAAGCTAATTTATGTTAATTGCTACACTCATCAGAGGAAATTTCAGCATAAAAGTAGCCTCCTAAGGAAAAATAATAAAATAAGAGTTATGAATTTTGGAGGGAAAAGAAAAAAACTATTTTTTAATTGTATTTTTGGCTTATTTTCTTATAGGTTTACTCAAATTTTAAATGTAGACACTCATTGGATGCATAATGAAATTCCACATCCAACAAGTATCCATTTTGCATACTTTTGAGAAGATCCACATTGATAAAAATCAAAGATACATTAAAAAAGTGTGTTAAACACGCTTTTTTAATATATGTTCAACTTTTATTAATGTAGGTATTCTCAAAAGTATGCATAATGTGTACTCGTTGGATGTGGAGTTTAATTCCACATCCACTGAGTGTCTACACTTGAAATTTGAGTAAACCTATAAGGAGATAAGCCAAAAATACAAAAGAATAATTGTTTTTTCTTTTCCTCCAAAATATTTACATGTACCTCTTTTTAAATTTAAATGATTTTGATTGATTTACATATTATGACATGAAAATTACATGAAAATTTAATGGGAAATTTTACATTGAAATTTCCTTTAATGACCATTTTTGCAAGATTGCTTGAATAACAAAGGCTAATAAAGTGATGTGAAGTGCAAAGGTTGATCGTTGCTAACTATGTTGATCATTGTGAAGGGTGATAATAATTAAATATGTTGATTGATTATCTCGATGTATGGCGTACAATCAAAATGAAAAATGACACATGATATCTTGAGACATAAGTTGGAAAATGTATGATTTTATTAAGCAAGCATCCTGAAAGGCATTAACATGTAGCTAATACAAATTTGAAAAGTTTTCAAGATTTGTCTCTTGCAATCATTGTTGTTATTGTTGTTAGCTATATCATTTCAACTCTATTTTATATTACAAAATTCTGATTTTCAAATTTGAAAATGAAGAGGCAGGTTGTGAATAGACTTAGAAGACCAAGATACAACTCGTCATTATGTATCCCTGCATAGAATATAAACAGTCAAATAGTCATTCTTATAAATATACATTGTCGAATGTGTTGAAATGTGGCAACAATAATATTCCAATTTTAAATTGTCCTTGAAGTAAACTTTGAATTTAGTCTCACCAGTTGTTTGAAAAATAATTAATTAATTCATCTTGAGTTAATTAGTTGGAGAAATTCAAACATGAAGTCTTTGTGAAGTCATGCAACATTTATCCCTTTTATTGAGGAAACTGTCCCTTAATTAAGGAGATAAAGATGAGTTGTATTTGAGTTGTAATTAGTTAGCTCAATTAACTGAGTTAAGTCCAATTAAATTAGTTCCAAATAATTTGTGGAACTAATTGTCAGTTCAGTCAATTAATGCATGCATGCATGAAACTAGTTTACTCCAGATAGATGAATATTCTCTCATAAATAACTCATGCATGTTAGTTCAGACAAAGGCCCAGTTGAGATTAAAGGCAGGGACAATGTACTATCAGTTGCTAGAATTTTCCTATAAGAAAATATCTTGCATGCAGAAGGAATGCATTCCTTGAGATTTATGCAGTTTTATGGTGTGTTGGAGCCATGTGTGAGATCAGTGTCACACAAGGTTACAATAGGAACACCTAGGGAAAATAGTGCAAGGAAATAGGAGGCTTGGCAGGCAGAGGAAAAGGCATATGATTTGTCTAGTCTATCTATGAGCAGTGAGAGGGACTGTACTGAGAGTTGGATAGTTGTGAGAGCTAAAGCCTTATGTAACCGTGAGATATTTCCACTTATATGATAATACATATACGTGGTTTTTCGCTGACGCTTTCCCCAGAGTATTCTTTTGTGTTTCATGTGTGATTGATTCTTCTTCTCTGTTATATGTGTTCTGTTTGATCTTGCTCAAAATCGATTAAGCTTCCACAAGTTTGATTGTAGAAGTAGATTAGGTATTTTGCTTTAGTACATTACATAATTAGATTAATCTACAATGAGAATTTCTACATGGTATCGGAGCAAAGGTGATCAGAGCTGTGAACAACATACTGAGAAGGGAAATTCGAAGTTTGAAGTTCTTGATTGCAAGTACAAAATTGAATTCTTATCACACCTTAAAGTTCACCAATGGTGTTCAATGGCTTGAGACTCGAGTATGCACTGGATGGCAGCTCGAATTACATAGCATGGAAGGATCGCATGGAAGCAGTATTAGAAGACAATGGTTTGAAGGATTTCATTGATTAAGAAATCCCCAAGCCAGCTGCAGCTAATGCACAATAATTGGCTGAATGGAAGAAGTGTGTGGCGAAGGTGAGAAGGATTCTTCTGGAGAGAGTTCGAGACCATATTTTCTCGAGTCTCCATGGGAAGGAGACTTCGTTTTCAATGTGGAAGACATTGAAGGACCTATATCAGAACAGTAGCGACCAAAGGAAACTGGCGCTCAAGGATAAGCTTCAGAAAATCAAGTGTGAGAAGGGCGACACTATTTCTACATATCTAACCAAGCTCACCACCTGCAGAGATGAGCTTGGTAGTGTGGGAATAATGACAACCGATGATGATATGGTGGGTCTTGCTCTCCTTGGTCTTCCTAAGAGCTGGCATAGCTACCAGAACTCCGTGAATGGAAGAGAGAAACTACCGGATTGGGAACGACTCTGGTCGGATCTGATGCAGGAGGAGATTAGGAGGAGTACCAGAGATGGTTCTTCATCTAAGCATGATGATGAAGAAAATCTAGCCTTAGCAATTAAGGCAAGGAAAGGGAAAGGGAAGGCTTCCCATTCCAAATCAAGTTCTTCTCATGGAGGGAAGAATATTGACAAATCTAAAGTGAGATGCTTTAATTATCATGAGGTGGGCCATTATGCAACTAATTTTCCATTGAAGAAATCCAAGAAGGGATCCTCGAAAGGATCAGAAGGTGAGGCACTGGCCTCTTAGTTCGAATTGGATTTTACCCTCATCGCATGTATGGTTTCATCAATGGTGGGTTGTGTTTGATCCCTAGACAATGGAGCCTCATTCCACATGACCAACGATAAGAGTTTATTCAGTACCTTGGAGGAGAAAGACCTCAATATGCACATAGAGATGGACAATGATGGAAAGTATCGTGTTTCAAGTGAAGGTATGGTTGTTTCTCATAGGGAGCATGGAGCTCCTCTCACCTTGACTGAGGTAAAGTATGCGCCTGGATTGAAGAAGAACTCGGTATCAGTCGCGATGTTGGAAGACAAAGGCTAGGATGTTGTCTTCAGTAAAGGAAAGGCGTTCTTGAGACACATAGCCATGGGTCAGACCAAGAGGATTGGGATTCGAGTGAAGAATCTCTATAAATTGGAGGTAGATGACTATGCTACATTGAGTTTGAAAGAAGAATTGGTGCAAAGCCAAGACATTGGCGAGTTATGGCACAGGCGATTGGGCCACTTGCATCATGGGGCCTTGAAGATAATGCAATAGATTTCTACCGGACTTCCCAAAGATAAACTTGAGCAAGTGGACACATGCAAAGGTTGTACCTTAGGAAAGTATGCCAAGTCTTCCCTTCATGATTGAGACAGTGGAACTAAAGCAATCTTGGAGCGAGTTCATACAGATGTGTGTGGACCATTCTCGACAGCCTCCACTGCAAAAAAAAGGTATTATGTGATTTTCATTGATGATTTTTCTCATAAATGTTGGATCTATTTCATGTAGAAGAAGGATCAAACCTTCTTAAAGTTTTGTGAGTTCAAAGCTTTGGTTGAGAAAGAATCAGGGAAGAAGATCAGGGCCTTGAGAAGCAACAATGGTGGAGAGTATGTCTCTCAAGATTTTAAGGACTTCTTTGTAGTATAAGGAATTAAACGAGGGTTGACAACACCTCATAACCCACAACAGAATGGGGTGGCCGAGAGGAAGAATAGAACGATTGTGGGGGTAGCTCGGGCAATGCTACATGACCAAGGTCTACCACTTCATTTGTGGGCTGAGGCATGCAACACAACGATCTATTTGCAGAATAGAAGCCCGCATCACATTCTTGGCATGAAGACACCAGAGGAAGCTTTCTTTGGGAAGAGACCAGATGTGGGTCACTTTAGGATCTTTGGCTCATCGTATATTGCCATGTGACCAAGGATGGCCGGAAGAAGCTTGAGCTGACAACTGAGTTGGGGATACTTGTGGGGTACATTTATACACCCCACAACTATCGGGTGTATTTGCCTACCAGTCAGAGGACAATGGTTCAAAGAGATCTCAAGTTTGATGAGCAGAAGGCCATGCGAGTTTCCCTTGAGAGGGAGCTCCAACTACAAGTTGTGGAGGAACTTTTGTTCCTAAGGAGGAGGAGCCTCAGACTGATGCGGAGTAGCCGCACCCGAGAGTGGAGGCATCCACTCAAGTAGAGTCTTCTTGAGATGGGTGGAAGCGCACAAGAGAAGTTGACAGATTGTTGTCGGATGCGAGAGAGAATGTGGGAGAACCATCTTCTCAGCGCAGACAAAGGAGGTCACCTGATAGGTACACTGGATACATGGCCCTTGTTGGGGAATGTGTTGAGACTGAGCCATCTCCCTTTGAGGAAGCAGTGCAGTAGTCGATTTGGGTTGATGATATGGTGGAGGAGTATGACTCCATAATTCAGAACAATGTTTAGGATGTGGTTCCAAGACCGAAGAACAAGTCAGTTGTGATTTCCCGTCAGATTTACAAGGTAAAGCAAGTGGTTGATGGTAGTGTGGAGAAACATAGGACAAGATTTGTTGCCCATGGTTTCTCACAGGTCGAGGGGATCGACAATGATGAGACTTTTACTCCTGTAGCAAGGTACTCATCTATCAGATCGATGTTGGCACTATCAGCACAGATGGGTTGGAAGATCTATCAGATGGATGGGAAGACTGTATTCCTCAATGGCAGGATTGAGGAAGAGGTGTACATAGAGAAACCGAGAGGTTTTGAGACCTTCGACCATGAGTCGCATGTGTGCCGAATCAAGAGAGCTCTATACGGGCTAAAGCAAGCACCTCATGCTTGGTACACCAGGATCGACAACTACTTCACCGGGTTGGGCCCCACAAAGAGTGAAGCAGATGCGAACTTGTACCACATCATGGTAGAAGGTAAGCAGTTGATCATTGTTCTTTATGTTGATCATATCATATTGACAGGCGATGATCAATTGATCATGTCTTACAAGGAGGACCTTGCAAGAGAATTCGAGATGAAAGACATGGGTCTCATGCACTACTTCCTTGGCATGGAAGTGTTGTAGAAGGATGGGGAGTTTTTTTTGTCTCAAGGCAAGTATGCTAATGAGATACTCAGGAGATTCCACATGGAGAAGTGCAAGCCCATGCAAACTCCTCTAGCAGGTAACTGAAGGAAGGAGGATGTTACTTCATGAGAAGTAGTAGAGGCTACTATGTATCGACAACTTGTGGGTTCACTGATGTACTTAGTGAACAGACGACCAAATTTGTGCTATGTGGTGAACCAGCTGAGTCAAGCTATGGTTCAACCTACCAAGTTGTTTTGGAAGGCCACTAAGCATGTTTTGAGATACCTCAGAGGCACATCTTAGTATGGATTATGGTATAGACAGACAGAGGGAGTGAATTTACAAGGCTTCACAGATGCAGATTGGGCAGGGAGTCCATCAGATCGAAAGAGCACATCAGTAGGAACTTTCAACCTTGGGTCAGCTGCAGTTTCTCGGTACAGCAGGAAACAGAGGTCAGTTGCACTCAGCTCAACAGACGCTGAATACATGGCTGCAAGTTATGAAGCATGTGAGGCCATTTGGATGTGGAAAATTCTAGTTGGTTTGTTTGATCAGAGGATGGATCCAACTGTGATCTATTGTGATAATCAGAGTTGTATCAAACTCCCTGAAAATCCAATATTTCATGACAGGTCCAAGCACATCGACATTCGGTATCATCATCTCAGAGACTATGTGACGAGGAGGATCATGTCGTTGCAGTATATTTTGACTGAGGAGCAAGATGCTGACATTTTGACTAAGGCATTTTCAAAGTGTAAATTAGAGTTCCATAGGGATAGGATCGAGGTGGCAGAGAATCCCTTTCTTGTTGAGAGGGAGTGTTGAAATGTGGCAACAAGAATATTCCAATTTTAATTTTTCCTTGAATTAAAATTCGAATTTAATCTCACTAGTTGTTTGAAAAATAATTAGTTAATTCATCTTGAGTTAATTAGTTGGAGAAATTCAAACATGGAGTCTTTGTGAAGTCATGCAACAGTTATCCCTTTGATTGAGGAAGTTATCCCTTAATTAAGGAGATAAGGATGAGTTGTATTTGAGTTGTAATTAGTTAGCTCAATTAACTAAGTCCAGTTAAATTAGTTCCAAACAGTTTGTGGAACTAATTGTGAGTTCAGTCAGTTAATGCATATATGCATGAAACTAGTGTACTCCAAATAACTGAATATTCTCTCATAAATAACTCATGCATGTCAGTTCAGACAAAGGCCCAATTGAGATTAAAGGCAGGGACAATGTACTATCAGTTGCTAGAATTTTCCTATAAGAAAATCTCTTGCATGCAGAAGGAATTCATTCCTTGAGATTTGCGCAGTTTTATAGTGTGTTGGAGCAGTGTGTGAGATCAGTGTCACACAAGGTTACAACAGGAACACCCAGGGAAAACAACGCAAGGAAATAGGAGGCTTGGAGGGTAGAGAAAAAGGCATATGAGTCGTCTAGTCTGTCTATGGGCAGTGAGAGGGATTGTACTACGAGCTGGATAGCTGTGAGAGCTAAAGATTTGTTTAATCCTGAGATATTTCCACTTGTATGATAATACAGATAGTTGGTTTTTTAGCTGAGGCTTTCCCCAGAGTATTATTTTGTGTTTCATGTGTGATTGGTTCTTCTTCTCTATTATATGTGTTCTGTTTGATCTTGCTCAAAATCGATTAAGCTTCCGCAAGTTTGATTGTAGAAGTAGATTAAGTATTTTTCTTTAGTACATTACATAATCAGATTAATCTATAGTGAGAATTTATACAGAATGCAAAAAAAACTTTTTGATGTTAAGAAGTTTTTATGAGAGGGTTTGTGAGTAATCAACATTCTGGTGAGGAAAATAAGAGAAAAATAGCAAAAAATGAATAGAATTGAAGAATATAAGAAAAGAAGATGAGCAACACACTTGATTATAGAAATTGATGTCAGGAAATTAGAAAACTTAACTTTGTATTGTGACTGGGAGATTATAGTCTCCTTTCAAGTTGTAGCTTGAAAAAGAACAAGTTGTAGCCAGTTGAGGTAGGAGCTTCCTATGGGTTGTAGCCTGCATAAAATTTTGTGAGAGTTGGATCTTCCTTGAGGTAGAAACATCCTATAGGTTGGAGTCTACTGAAAAATTTTATGTAATAGGGGAGTAGGAGCTTGTCTTCACATCAATTTTAGCCAAAACTTCGTGGTTTTCTCCCTTATGGGTTTCCACTAATATATGGTGTCTCCATGTTGCTTATTGAATGTGTGTGAATGCTCTTAAATTTTGAATAAGTATATATGCAAATGTTTCTCTTTGGTAGCTGCAAAAGAAACCATTCATAATTGAACATATACATAATTCATTAGCTACATAAGGAGATGAAAAGAAAATTGAGTTGAAAATTTGGAAAGGTATAATTATTGATTCATCCCCCCCTCTCAGTAATTTCAAAGACTATATCAATTGGTATCAGATCTGGTTCCTTCAATATCAGGCTAACAACTGGAAGGAGATACTAAATCATTAGAATGGCTAGTAAGGAAGAATTCTGAAGAAATAAAGCCCCTTTCTTCACTGGCATAAATTATGTGTTATGAAATTGATAATGAAGACATATTTAATGTCTCTTGGAGTAGAAGTTTGGGATGTTATGTTGGTAGCATATGAAGAACAAAAGACAATGAGCAGTGACAAAGATGACAAACTAGGATTTACATCCAATGCAAAAGATATGAATGCACTTCTTAGTGGATTAAGAGAATCATAATTTATTAAGGTAATGCATTATAAAACCACTAAAGAAAACTGGGATAAACTGAAAATATTCATGAAAGAGATACCAAAGTTAAGATGGTTAAATTAAAAGTATATAGAATGCATTTTAAGACATTAAAAATGAATGAAGATGAAGATATTGCTAAGTTTTTCCTAAGAGTAGATGAAGTTGTGAATGTCATGATGGGTCTAGAAGAAACAATCAAAGAGAGTGTAATAGTCCAAAAAATACTAAGGTCATTACCTTTAAAATTTAATCCTAAAGTTCAGTTATAGAAGAGACAACCAACTTTGAGACTCTAAACATTGAAAAACTACTTGGCTACTTGACAACATATGAGATGAGAATTTCAAAAGGAAGGTCAGCTACCAAAGATGTGCAGACAAGACTATAGAAAGCAGGGAATGTTCATGCTCAAGCTTTGATGAAGAAGAGGCAAAGTTTGTCAGAAGATTGAAGAAAGGTACATGTAAGTACAAAGGAAAACTCCCATTTAAGTGTTTCAATTGTGGGAGAGTGGGGAATTATGCCTTCAAATGTGAAAACAAGATGAGTCTTGGCTATGGCATAAGATATTAGAGCATCTCAATTTTGATCACAGCCTCAAGCTTAGTAAGAAGAGAAAAGTAAGAGATTTACCAAAGATAAAGAAACCTCCAAATTATACTTGCAAGTAATGTCAAATGGGAAAATAGACTCGAAATTCATTCAAAGTCAAGGATAAGTTGTTAAGAAGTAAACCTTTGCAGTTAGTACACATGGATTTGTGTGGTCCTTCTAGAGAAAAAACACTAGGAGTAGAAAAATATTCCATGCTAATAATTGATGACTATTCTAGATTGACATGGGTAGCATTCCTTATAAATACATTAGAAGCTTTTGAGAAGTTCAAAATATTCAAGGCATTAGCAAAAAATCAAACAAGGTGCAAAATAAAGTGCTTAAGGTTAGATAGGGGAGGAGAATTTACTTCAGATAAATTTGCAGACTTGTGTGATGAACTTGGCATAAAAAGGAAATATATTATTGCGGACACACCACAATAGAATGGATTTGTAGAGAAACAAAATAGAATTTTTTTTTTAAATGGCTAGAGCCATGATGCAACAGAGGAACATTCCTTAGACCTACTGGGTAGAAACAATATACACAACAATTCATATTCTCAATAAAGCACATCTTATAGACCAAACTGTGACAAGACACCTTATGAATTGTGGCACCATAAGCCAACTTCAATCAAACATTTTAAAGTGTTTCGAAGTAAATGATATATAAAAAAAAGTGATGAAAAGTTAGGAAAGTTTGATTCTTGATCACATGAAGGAATATTTTTGGGATATTCATCAAAAAGTGAGAGATACATGTACTATAATAAATGATTGCATAAAATTTTGGATCATATAGACGTAAGATTTGATGAAGAATTGCTCGATAAGAACAAAAACATAGGTTTTATCAATCCTCCAAATCATCATCATGACAATGAAGAAAATGAAGTACAAGATGAAGAATCAAAAAAGACAGATACTTATTCAAAAGGTCCCTGAAGGCATGTCTAAAAAAATCACCCTAATAGGCAAATTATTGGAGATAAAAGTGGAGGAGATCAAACAAGGAGGCAACTTGTAGAGAAAATAGACCAATTTCACAGATTGAACCAAAGAAGTTTGATGAAGCAAGTAAAGACAAAAACTAGATAGATGTTATGAATGAGGAGTTATACCAAATTGAGAAGAACAAGATTTGGGAACTAACACCAAGATAAATTGGAAAGAATGTCATTGGTACAAAATGGGTGTTCAAAACAAGATGAATGAACATGTACAAATTGTTAGAAACAATTTTTTTTGCACCAGTGGCAAGATTGGAGGGAATCGGGATGTTTTTTGCCTTTTCTTGTTATAATGAATTCAAAGTGTACCAAATGGATGTAAAGTTTGCTTCCCTGAATGAAGAGCTTGAGGAAGAAGTCTTTATGGAACAACCTAAAGGATTTTTATTATCATATAATCTTAATTATGTATGTAGGTTAAAGAAGGCATTGTATGGTCAGAAACAAGCACCATGGGCATGGTACTCTAGGCTAGACAAGTATTATCAAAAACAAGGATTCAAGAGAGGAGGAGCTGAGAGTAATCTATACATAAAAGGTAATGAAGATGAATTACTAATTGTGGTTGTGTATGTGGACAATATTATGTTTTGTAGCAATAAAGATTATCTAGTAAAATGGTTTGCTGAAGAGATGAAGTGTGAATTCGAAATGTCAATGATTGAACTTACCTTTTACCTAAGGATGCAAATCCTACAAAAGTCGGGAGGCATATCCATTTCTCAAGAGAAATACCTAAAAGATATGTTGAAAAAGTTCCAAATGGAAGACTATAAACATGCCTCAACCTTCATGCCAATTGGATGCAAGTTATATGCAAATGATGAATCACTTGATGTTGATCAGAAGATTTACGATAGGGAGTTTACTATACCTAACAACTTCTAGACTAGATATAATATTGGCAGTTGGAAAGATATCAATCAACACCTAAACAAAGTCATCTACTAGCAACAAAGAGGATATTCAGATACCTAAGTCACCTGACACGAGGATTCGGGATTCGAGTGTCGGATTCGGACATGTTGACCCCCCGGAATAGGACACATAGGATTTGTTATATATATATATATATATATATATAATATATTTATTAAAAATTAGATGTTTTTAACACAAATTCTTATTAGTGATACAAATTCATTGATTTCAAACATAGATCTTCATCTAGATGTTAGTTTTACTGTTTACAAAGTAAGTAGTAACATTATAGCATGCATAGTACATACAAAATTCAAATATCTGCATAAACCCTCACAAACCTCATAAACCCTCATAAACCCTCCCTCATAAACCTCATAAACCCTCACTTTTTTGGGATTCGAATCCCAAAATCAAGACACGAAGTGTCCTAACGGGACACGACCGGGATTCGATGGTGTCTTGTTAGGACACGTGGTGTCCAATTTTAGGATTCGAATTCCCATCGAATCATGTCGGAATTGTGGGATTCAGACACGTGGCCTATTTTGGACGAATCTGGTTTCTTAATCAGATACTTGAAAGGGACTACAAACAATGGACTATGGTACCGAAAAGGTAAGAACTTTACATTGATAACATACACAAATGTAAATTGGGCTAGTTGTGTGGATGACAAGAAAATTACAAGTGGTGGTGCATTCTACTTAGGAGAGTCTCTGGTTGCATGTTTAAGAAAGAAACAATCATCGATATCTCTATCTACAATACAAATTGAATACATAACATCAATTTCTTGTTGCACATAGGTGTTGTGGATGAAACAGGCTCTACAAGATATGAAAGTGAATTTCATTGAACCTATATCTATTATGTGCGACAATACAAGTGCAATAAGTATTTCGAAAAATAGAGTTCTTCACTCAAAGACTAAACATATCCCCATAAAGTACCACTTCCTCAGAGAACAAGTGGTTGAGCAAACAGTGAAGATGGAATACATATCCACAAAAAAAATATATAGCAAATATATCTACTAAGGCACTTGCTAGAGAAACTTTTGAATATTTGAGGGGAAAATTAGGCAGACTCCTCTCACTAGTTTGACTTCAAAAGAAGAGCCTAAAATAATGTAGAGAATATGAAACTGATTGCACTATATAAGGGGGAGGCTACAAGGGGAGCAAGGAGTAAAGAAGAGAAGCAAGAAGCATATGTTTGTGTCAAGATTTTGAAGTAGTGTAGAAGCAACAAGAACAACAGACCATCCTACAATTCCAACACCAAGCCATCTTCTTGATGAATAGTCAACATCAATCAAGTTCATCATTTAGAGGTTCATTCTTTAATACAAAATTTTATGCAAAAATGTATATATGTATATATCAATGTGGAAAAATTCGAAGTCATAATTAAATTGGCAATGGTCCAGAAATTGGAAAAAGTCGTTAAAGTCTAGAGTTTTTTGAAAAAGTCGACAAAATTATAAAAATACAAAAATATTAAATTTTTTTTTTAAATCCCGACTTTTTCAATAAAATCCTGACTTTTTCAAAAAATTCCTGATCTTTTCAAAAATAAAAATAAAAAATTGTTAAAGAAACTACCTCATTCACGATTTTTTGGAAAAATTCACGATTTAATCCTGCCTTTTTCAATTGGGAAAAAATCGGCAAAAAATTGGTCGGTTTAATTGACTAGCGAAAAAAATCGCATTTTGAGAATTTAATCCCAATTTTTTCTAGACTTTTTCCACACTGGTATATATCATGTAAATACACATTCTCAAATGTACATAGTCTAGTGAAACATTTGCATATTTAGTCAAAATACGTTGAAGATGAAACCAACTCAATATATATTTGCATCATTAGAATTTTCCAAAATTCTTCAGTCTCTGATGAATATGAATATGTATATGGTATGTATCAAAGTATATTATTATAACTCATATATTCAGCTGATATTTGATCTATGAAGAAATATTTGATCTATGAAGAAAGAAAAAGCCAATATCAATGTGTTACATTACAAAACCAACGCCAATGCGTTACACAACAAATCCAGCGGTTATTCATTACAAAGCATTAATTCATTCCTCTTGAAGCGGTGTGTTTCATTGAATTGATTTATGCACTGTTGATTTAGGGAGAATAACTTTTTTCATTGAATTTCCAGCATATTTAATGGGGAACAGTGTTTTAATTGAATTGCCCAGGAGTGCTTCAATAAATTAGGGTTTTGTGCCCTAGAGCACTCAAATTTTTATTGAATAGTGTTTTATGGAGAGCAATTTATTGAATAGCCTTTGGAACAACGTATAGTATTTTCGGAGCAACATTCAACATTATATTTGCCTTTGGAGCAGTGTATAATCTTATTGGAGCAAGGTTCAACGTTATATGCCTTTGGAGCAGCACAATGTTTTGTGTGCAGAGGCAAATGCAATCCCGTTAGATTCGATGCGGTCTTATACTTTTTAGAGCAACGTAGACATGGTTTACTCATTGGGCAGCGTAGACATGGTGCATTCATGGGCAGCGTAGACATGGTGCATTCATGGGCAGCATAGAGATTGTGCATTCATGGAGTAGCGTAGATATGGTGCATTCATGGGCAGCGTAGACATTGTGCATTCACGGAGCAGCGTAGGGATAGTTTATTCATGATTTTTATTCATTGTAACATTGGTTTTCCATTATAATGTATCATGCATTGGAATAGCTTCAATTCGCAGCAACGTTGAAATGTTTATCATGGAGAGAATTTAGTATTGCATAGGGTTCAACAGATTGTATTCAATATTAGCATTTCTTTCAATATATTACGTTAGGTATGAATTAGGGTTTTGTCCCTAACATGCCTTCATGCCTTTCATCATACTTTTTATAGTTTGGAGCCATTTTTACAATTTGGAGCATTTTTTTATGAATTAGGGTTTGGAGAAAAGTTTGCAATTGAACACTATATTACCTAGAATTGACATTGCATTAATACTTGGAAGTTGGCATTTATAATTGACATGCTTTCATAAATTAAGGTATTGACAGTGTTTATGAATTACATATCAATAGGGCCAGGAACATGCAAGAGAAGAAATTTTTAGAATATTTTCATTCTTAAAACCCCTTGCCATTGATGTCAAAGGGAGAGGTAAGAAATATTTTTTATGGAGGCAGAGGTGTAAGCAGAGGTATTTTTTTTCTCTTTTTTTCTAGGACAAACAAGAGACGGAATCATTGTGTTGCCATCAATGCGAAAGGGGGAGAATGTTGGCAATGTTGGCATTGATGTCAAATGATCATGTTAAGGATGTTTGATGTCATTACCCTGATTGTTGTTGTGTAATATTCCTAACCCGGAATATTCCTCAAACTCCAGCACAAACTCCAACCAAATATGTGCAAATGATATAATAACCTAGAAGTGATAAAATAACAGTGGAACAACATATAATAATGTAAACAAAAAATATAAGCAAATACACAAGAAATGCAGTGAGATGCTAAGCCATTTTGTTATACTGAGCAATAAATGAGTACAAGAGGTGATTAGACAGATCACACCTCGACTTGCACAAGGCAAGTGAAGAAATACTTTCAGAACGACAAGAATGGCCTTTCTGTGTGGATGCTGCTGGTGTGCTGCTACTGCTGCGAGAAAAAAAATGATGATTTGGGGCTGCTCCCCTCCTCGAAAAAAGCTGAGACTCTGGATTCAGGCTTTACTCAATAAACCCAAAAAAACCCAGAAAGCTTTCCTGGAATGGCCTCACACTGATCTGCGTTCCAGCTGCTGGGAAAACCGTCGTGCTGCTGGAAATCAAATGAGGATTTGGGGTTGCTCCCCTCCTCAGAAAAGGCTAAAACTCTGGAATCAGACTCTACTCAAGAAACCCAGAAAAACCCAAAAAGCTTTTCTGAAATGGCCGACCCCCGAAAATCACCCCCTTGGGGTTCTGCGTATTTTCTCAAAGACGCTGATGAAACTACTGCTGGAATGCCAATGGAAATACCTTGTCCGAGCAGGCACTTGAAGTCCCCCAAGGCTAAGGGTGAGATCTCTGAATGGAGACACTCAATGCACTAAACAATGCTGCATACTAGCTAAACAGCCAGCATGCTCTAAGTCGAAATGACTATCACAAATGCTCATAATCATAATGATCCCAAATGAGGGTGTTCTTCTCTATTTTATAGCCTCTGCCTCTCACAATCCCTAGCCTCACTTTCTCCTGCGTGATCTCCTTCTTGCCATGTGTTCCTTCCCTCCTGCGCAGTGCCTCCATGTGTCTGCGTGGGCCCCATTTCTGCGTCCCCCTTTGGCCCCCTTGGTTCCCCCTTAAATCATAATGTTGTGCTACTTAGGAAATGACTTTTTATTCTAAAGTGAGTTATGTTCCCCCTTCCTCACTTTTTATTTACAAATAACTATAGAAGGCAAAAAAATCGAACAAAATCGAATATTCCAATTAGCCATAGCTAATTAGGAATATTACAGTCTCCCCCGGCAAAATGTTGCTTGTCCCGAAGCAACTGAAGTCATGGATGCTGTAAGATCTCCTCACTCTCCCAAGGGGCATCCTCATCCGGCAAATTCTTCCACCTCACCAAGAAATCCCGGACCGTCCTGCTCCGCAACTGTCTCTCCCTGGAGTCAATGATAGCCTCCGAATGCAATACCAAATGCCCCTCATCATCCATGGGTGGTAGCTCATCTGTCACGGTCACCCGCTGCCCCAATGCCTTCTTCAGGCATGATACATGAAAAATGTTATGAATCTTGTTGCCTTGGGGCAGCTCCAACTCATATGCAACCTATCCAATCCTGCGTATCACCTTGTATGGCCCATAAAAGGGGCTTGAGCTTCTCAGCCCCCTTCTGCTCGGGTGCTGTAGGTTTTGTTGTAATCTTAGGTAGACCATGTCCCCTACCTCGAACTGTCTCTCACCCGACCCTGTCGGCATACAACTTCTCTGGTTCACGTTTGAGCCATGTTTCCTTTAAGGCTCGGAGGATATCCTGACTCTTTTTTGTCCAAAATCTTGGCTCTAGGAGCCCTACTATCACCAAACATCATGTCAACAAAAGATAAAGGATGATACCCATATAAGGCATAGAATGGTGACATACCAATGGACATGTGATGTGAAGTATTGTAGCAGTACTCCCCCAGATGCAGCCACTTCAGCCATGTTCGCTGCTGCCCACTGACATAGTTACGCTAGTAGCCCTCCAGCCACTTGTTAACTATCTTCGTTTGTCCGTCTGGCTGTGGGTGATAGCTGGTACTCGGTGTCAACTTCATATCAGAAAAGCTCCTACCAAAACCAGCCCATTAAACGACTGTCCCTATCACTGACAATGGTCTTAGGAAGACCATGCAGCCTGAAAATCTCCCTGAAGAACAGCTTGGCCACCTGTGTTGCTGTATAGTGTGCGGATATGGCAAAGAAATGTGTGTGCTTCATCAGTCGATCAACGACAACAAAGATACAATCCTTTCCCTGTACCATAGGCAACCCTGTGATGAAATCCATTGAAATACTCTCCCATTTCCCCTCCGGAATGGGAAGAGGCTGCAATAATCCTGCGGGATGGCTCATATCTCCCTTGTTCCTTTGGCAAACATCGCACTCCCGGATGTGTTGGAGTACGTCTTCCTTGAGGCCCTTCCATGAGAACCTCTCCCTAATGGCCCTGTAGGTTTTGGTAAAACCCTGATGTCCTACCAATGGGGAATCATGTGATGCCTGGAGTATCTTCTTCTTGAGCTAAGACCCCTCAGTCAAGAAGATTTGGTCCCTGTAGTAGATGATCTCATCGACCACCCTGTACCTGTCATCTGCCACCTGCCCATCCAGAACCTCACATGCAAATCTATCCTTGGAGTACTCTACTAAGAGTCGAGCCCTCCAATCTGTATCCAAGCTCATAAGAGATGACGTGGTTGGTCTACGTGAAAGGGCATCTACTACCACGTTGTTCTTACCTTTGACATACTCAATGTCAAAGTCATATGCTTGGATCTTACTGATTCACTTTTGCTGCCTCTCCTATAGCTACTTCTGCTCCAAAAAGAACTTGAGGCTGTTGTGATCAGTTCTCACCCTAAACCTGTTGCCTACCAAATGCTGCCGGGACTTAGCCAATGCATGCATGATGGCCAGCATCTCCTTGTTGTATATGGAATACAACCTCGTGCAGAAGGAGCTTCCGACTCTCAAATGCTATAGGGTGACCTCCCTGCATCATAACTGCATCGATCCCCTCTCCCGACGCATCACAATCCAAAACAAATGGTTGCGTGAAATATGGCAATGCAAGCACCTCCTGGATAGCCCATTCAATTTCATACCGATAGGCCTTGGGGTGCTTATAGGGGGTGGTAATCATGGCTTATATGCCCTGCTCAAGCTCGATGGTGTGCTCAAACCCCCAATCTGGTGGCTGTCCTGGTGGAATCTCCCCAAACACTATGGCATACTGATCAAGGATAGACTGTATCTCTGGGTGTATCGTCTACCCTATAGTTCCTGCCTCTGATGCACGCAACTCCACTGCCCACTCTATGTCTCCCTTTCGGAAGACTGCCTCCATCCGATGAGCTGAGACAGTTTGAGGCGGATATGTGTGCTGTCCCCATATCTTCTCATGCCTCCCTGTCTTCTCATCATCCCACTCCATCTCCAGGGTCTTTCAATTTGTCGTGGCCTTCCGTAGAGTGATAAGCCACTGAACACCCAATATCATGTTGGTGTTCGGAATATTGACCACGAAAAAGTGGTCAGTCAATGTGTAGGTGCCCATCGTCACTTAAAGCTCTGGAACATAACGAGCACACATCATGGTCTAATCTCCCGGGACCAAGACTATAAACCCATCAAATCTCTCTATCTGTATACCTCTCCGCTCAACCATCTGGGCATCGATGAAGTTGTGGGTTGCCCCACTGTCAACCAAAACTGATACGCGTTGGCCACGTACTGTCCCTCGTACACGTAGCGTCAGATACTTGGGAACTCCCCGCAATGTTGCAAGGGCCCCTCCGGTGGGTGCAAAAGATGCAACACCTGTTGCTGGTGGTGGAAGTGGCAAAGGTCCCTGTATGGCATGGCTATCTCCTGCCTCCACATCCTCCTCATCATCCTCTTCTCCTTTGCGCTCGGAGAAGACCTCAATAGAATGTGCTTTACTAGCAGCACATCTATGTCCTGGTGCCCATGGCTCCTGACAAGTGAAGCACAACCGCTTCTTCTTCATCTCCCTCCTAGCATCATCATCAAGTTGTACTCGTCCCGGATTCCCCTTTGGAGGTGGAATTCTCACATCTTTCCCCTTAGACTGAAAAGTCTATCTCTGGAGGTAAGATGTCTGGTTCCTGGGTAAGACATCCTGTAAGTCTCGGGTCCTGCTGATAGCATCCTGGAGAGTAGCTGGTCTAGTGGATTGAACTAGACCCCGAAGTGGCTCTGCTAACCCCTCAACATACATATAGACCCTCCGTGCCATGGAGAGGTTTGGCACCATCACAAAGGCCCTCAAGGAATCTGCAATATAGGTCTCTGGGCTCCCTGTCTGTTTGAACCTCTTCAGCTCAACGAAATGTTGCTCTGGATCCCTCTGATCAAATCGCTCCATCAGTCTCTTGGTAAACTCGACATATGACGTCACTGTGGAGTGCCCTAATGTAACCATCCCATGAAACCACCAATCCTGGGCCTCGCCATCCAAATGCAACGTTGCCACCTTGATGGCCTCTGCCTCTAACATCTGGTTAAGATGGAAATAAATGTCCAGCTTCTCCACCCAAGACTTTGCCGAAATATTTGATGAGCCATCAAACGTAGGCAAGTGGAATCTGCTCACTGCATGGTGGGTGCGCCATCATGGTAATGTCGGTACCCTCTGTGATGATCACGGGGTTTGCTATCCCGCTGGAGCTGAACAAAATCTCTGAATGAGAGGACTTCCCCAAACTCCTACCCATAGGTCTGGTACTCTGCAAAATAATCACCCATATGCCCGGGCTCTGCCTTCTGCTAGGCTGTGGCCCCTGTGTCTGCTCCTAAGAAGGTGGGCATGGTAGAGCGTGTAGGTGCATGTGAGGCCCCCTGCTGCGCAGTATCACGCTGCTCTGGCAAGTGATGGGATGCACCTGATCCTTCACCGATTTGAAAAACTCGTGGGCTCTCCCATTGTCTGGCCTCTACTTTCGTGAATCTATGCCCCATCACCTCAATCTGCCTCGACATATCCTGCACTGATTTGAGGAGCATATCCGCAAATCTCTTCCCGTCCTCGTCTGCATCTGCTCCGCGTCCACTACTGGCTCTCTCTGTTCTACGTCCACCATAGGTTCCTCTTGTTTTGCGTCTACCACATGAATATAATCTCCCTCTCCGTAGGTATTCTCCAACCTATGCCCAGTGTCTCTGTATCTCTGACCTCTGTAACAGATATAGGGTTTTCCCCCCCATGTCATAGATTGCTAGCTCCACAGGTTGAGTCAGATCTATGCTCTGATACCACCGTAATATTCCTAACCTGGAATATTCCTCAAACCCTAGCAAAAACTCCAACCAAATATGTGCAAATGATATAATAACCTAGAAGTGATAAAATAACAGTGGAACAACATATAATAATGTAAACCAAAAATATAAGCGGATACACAAGAAATGTAGCAAGAAATGCTAACCCATTTTATTATACTGAGCAATAAATGAGTACAAGAGGTGATTAGACAGATGACACCACGACTTGCACAAGGCAAGTGAAGAAATACTCTCAGAATGACAAGAATGGCTTCTCTGCATGGATGATGCTGCTGCTGCTAGAAAATAAATGATGATTTGGGGCTGCTCCCCTCCTCGGAAAAAGCTAAAACTCTGGATTCAAGCTCTACTCAAAAAACCCAGAAAAACCCAAAAAGCTTTCCTAGAATGGCCTCACACTGATCTGCATTCCAGCTACTAGGAAAATTGTCGTGCTACGGTTGCTGCTGGAAATCGAATGAGGATTTGGGGCTACCCCCCTCCTCAGAAAAGGCTAAAACTCTAGTATCAGACTCTTGTTATGAAACCAGCTCAAGAAAAGATAGAAAAGATAGATCAACGCCTTAGAATTCAGCCTCTTAGAGGGGGCAACCTCCTTTAAATTACATAAATGGACAATTCTTGGGATGATACAAATGAAAAGACCTCCTTTCTATATATAGGAGTCTAATGGGTCGTAACATAATTAGAGCCAACATAACAATAATAATGTAAGGGCACAATAATAACAATAGTGGGCTTCTATGGGGCACAATAGTAACAATATGGGCACTATGTGGGTACATCAATATAATAAGTGGGTTGTACTAATAACAATAAGGGGTTACACTAGTAGTATAGGGGCCTAACATGCCCCTCTCCTTCAAAAAGCGTTGTCCTCAATGCTTGAGTAGTTTTTGATGCTTATGTATAAAATTCTTGTCCTCCGATGTGGAATCTTCAGCGGGTAAGTTCTTCCACTTGATGAGATACTCTGAAATTAATCGATTTCTTAGCTGTCAGGCTTTTGTTTCTGTGACTGTTCCAGGTTCCAATATGATTTTTTCTTCCTCTTCAATTTCTGGCAATATTGTTTGAATTGGGATCTTTTGCAACTTTTGAATAAGTGGCCATACTTCTTCGTCCTTCTTCCATTCATCCCTTGCTTCGTTTATCCAATCTAGTTGGATAATAGAAATAACATAAAACAATGTTTCCACATCCTCATCCTTGAAGAGTCTCCCATTCGGTAAGGTCACCATTTTTAAAGTGCATGTAGTATTGCCAACATTTCCTTCTCATAAATAGCTTTCTTGAGATGTAGTAGTAAAAATACCCAATCACCTACATCAAAACATTTTTCACTACGATGTTGATCTATTTGTTGTTTCGTTTGATTTTGCACGAAAGTGGTGTTATCCTTTAAAAGTTGGAGAACTTCTTGTTGATGCTCGATGTGATCTTTCATTGCTTGAACCTTTTTCTTCTTGATATGTCCTTCTATCTCTAGAGTTTGAGGAGTGGTAATTTCTTGCAATCCTTTACAAGATATGGTCGAATTCACTTATTGATGCTCGATGTGATCTTTCACTTCTTGAACATTTTTCTTCTTGATATGTCCTTCTATCTCTAGAGTTTGAGGAGTGGTGATTTCGACCAATGAATTACAAGATATGGTTGGATTCATTTCTTTTTTTTCGATGTGATCTTTCACTTCTTGCATCTTTTTCTTCTTGATATGTCATTCTATCTTGAGAGTTTGAGGAGTGGTAATTCTTGCTAATGCTTTACAAGATATGGTCTGATTCATTTCTTCTTTCTCCGGGGTGGGGTCTTGGCATATATTATCTTCTTTTGATGTTTATTGATCATTTTCTTCCTCCTCTTCATATGCTATGTAAAATAATTTCTTCTCATCACACTTATGACCTTTAGTGCATTTGCTATCACAATTGTAACAAAGTCCTTTTTATCTTTTTTCTTCCAACTATTGTGGTGTAACCCTTGTAGGTTGTGGAAGGCTAAGAGAAACAACACTTCCATCTTTATAGTTGTGAGGGGTATGCTTCCTGGTTTCCAAAATTTTGCTTTCCACTATGTCACAAAGCCCTTTTACTCTTTCCAATTCTTGTGGTGTTGCTCTAAATAAGGTTTGCTCTTTGTATCCTCATAATTTGCTATCATTTCCTATGTGAAAATTGACCACGTAACAAGTTGTTTACGAGAACAAAGCCCTTCATACCATAAAAATTGATCTGGTTCTAAATATGACGATGCAATACATACCTTTTGTAACAGTGGTACACCATGTAGATCAAAATATTGCTCCATCTCAAGTATCCAATTTACCGGATCCTTGCCATCAAACTTCCCCATCTTGTTTTTTCTTGATTTTAGGAGCTCGATCTTGAAACAACTGTAACTCTCTATTTTCAGATCTTTAAGTTTTGAAATTGTGACCTGTAGTAGCCCTCTGTGTCCTCTTTCCAATGCCACCAGTCTAATCCAAATTGGATTCTCCAAGAAAGAGTTATGCACAATCTCCCAAGATGACCTGATTATAGACCTTTCTAGAAGAGTGAACTTGTATGAAGTGCCACGTGTCACTATTTTGACCTTTGGCTCTGAAAAATATATACAAGAAACTACAGTCTGTCCTCTTTCTGTACCTTCTAACGAAATTTCAATTCGATGTTCAGAGAGAAAGTTACGATGATTTTCCCGAGGTCACCTGTTTGGAATGTAATTCAGGAGTCTGCAAAAATAACAACTTCCTCAAATCATATCTCCGCAAATATAGCGCGAAAAGCTCTGAAATTCAGACCCGAGATTTAACGCGGTTTCTTCTCAAATGGGTTCTTTTTAAGCTTCTGAAACGTCGTAGAAGAAAGTTATAGCGAAAATGCCACGATGACCTGTTTGGAGCAGCGAAACCCTAGAATCCAAACCTTTGATACCAAATGTTATGAAACCAGCTCAAGAAAAGATAGAAAAGATAGATCAACGCCTTAGAATTCATACTCTTCGAGGGGGAAACCTCCTTTACATTACATAAATGGACAATTCTTGGATGAACAAATGAAAAGACCTCTTTTCTATATATAGGAGTATAAGGGGTCATAACATAATTAGAGCCAACATAACAATAATAATGTAAGGGCACAATAATAACAATAGTGGGCTTCCATGGGGCACAATAGTAACAATATGGGCATTAAGTGGGTACATCAATATAATAAGTCGGTTGTACTAATAAAAATAAGGGGTTACACTAGTAGTATAGGGGTCTAACAGACTCTACTCAAGAAACCCGTAAAAACCCAGAAAACTTTTCTGAAATGCACGACCCCCGAAAATCACCCTTTTGAGGTTATGCGCATTTCCTCAAAGACGCTGATGAAACTGCTGCTGAAATGCTGATGAAACTGTTGTTGAAACGCTGATGAAACTACTGCTGAAATTCCAATGAAAATACTTTGCTCGAGCAGGCACTTGAAGTTCCCTAGGGCTAAGCGTGAGATCTCCGAACGGAGATACTCAATGCACTAAACAGTGCTGCAGACTAGCTAAATAGCCAGCGTGCTCTAAGTCGAAATGACTATCACAAATTCTCATAACCAGAATGATCCCAAATGAGGGGTTCCTCTCTATTTTAAAGCCTCTGCCTCTCACAATCCCTAGGTTCGCTTTCTTCTGCGTGATCCCCTTCTTGCCATGTGTTCATTCCCTCCTGCGCAGTCTCTCCATGTGTCTGTGTGGGCCCCATTTCTGCGTCCCCCTTTGGCCCCCTTGGTTCCCCCTTAAGTCACAATGTTTTGCTACCTAGGAAGTGACTTTTTATTCTAAAGTGAGTTATGTTCCCCCTTCCTCACTTTTTATTTACAAATAGCTATAGAAGGCAAAAAAATCGAACAAAATCGAATATTCCAATTAGCCATAGCTAATTAGGAATATTACATGTTGGTTGAGGTTGATTGATACACTACCATTGTTGCAATATTGTTTGAAGAGAAAAGCATGATAAAATGATGTGAAGTGCAAAGGTTGATCATTGCTAACTATGCTAATCATTGTGAAGGTTGATCATTATTAAATATGTTCATTGGTTATCTTAATGTATGACATACAATCAAAATGAAAAATGACACATGATATCTTGAGATATAAGCTTGAAAATGTATGTTTTTAGTAAGCAAGAATCCTCAAAGGCATTAACATGTAGCTAATACAAATCTGAAAAGTTTTCAAGATCCGTCTCTTGCAACCATTATTGTTGGCTATATTATTTCAGCTCTATTTTATCTTATAAAATTCTGATTTTCAGATTATTAGAAATACTAAGAGGGGGTGTGAATCAATATTTCTTAGCAATTAGCACTTTATTAATCCTTTTCATAGCTTTAGTTAATCTCAACAATTTTATTATTATTCCTTATCAAATATAAAATGCAATACACAACACAATACAACAATGCAGAAAGATAAAATAGTAGACACGAGGTTTTAGGTGGAAAACCCCCTCTGAGTCAAAAACCACCAAACGTTTCTTAGTAATTGTCTTCTCCCATTTAAAAGAAAACAATTACATCAAGTTTTCAGCTACAATTGAAGGAGGCTCCAACCCTCTGATTTACAGGCTACAACCTGTAAGACTGTACTACACCCTAAAAACATGTTGCAACCGGAAGGATGTCCCAATGCCTTGTAAATCAGGCCACAACCTAAAGAGTGCCCCAACACTTTGTTTACTAGTTGTTGTCAGAAGAATGTTTCGTCGCCCTATAATTTATCAGCCCCAACTGAAAGGACACCACAACACCATGTGCATGTTATGGCCTTCCCTAGCATCACCTTGCCACCATGAAGTGTTTTCAGAGCACAACCTGAAGATGACTCCAATCACCTGCCTTGCACCACCCTACCACCCTAAAGAGTCGATGGACTATGTTTCACAATTTTCAGAATGGATCCCCCTATGCTTTGATTCAATATAAGAAGATAGTGTATAAGAGAATGTTGCTCTACTTAAGATGAATATCCTGTCACGTCTTGCAAATGTACTATTGATCAATGCACAATATCGATCATACTGCATAATCCTACACAACCCTGCGTAATCTGACTACTGCATTGTCCAACTATTGATCACTACACAATGTTGTTCAATTGATCACTTCCCAAGTTGTACTAAACCGATCAATCTGTAATGGTCATTGTACCGCATTGCTCATGTAAGGTTAAGCATCATATTCTCATGAGACAGTCAATACATCATGTTGTCACACTATACCAAACTGCACATAATGCTACAAACATCTGGCATTGCTATCAAATAATGGTACAAACCCAGGTGCTTCAAGTCATCCCTATGACCTACCTTCAAAGCTCTCAAGCTAGGCCCAAGGAGGCCCACTAGCATATGTGCTAAACACTGCTGCTCAGATAGTCAATTCCCTAGAGCCATCATCACCCATTGTAGTCATGTATAGCACTGTCCAATGAGGTTATCATAAACCAACTGCAATATTGTTACATAATTGTTGTAACATCAATGCATCACATTAGTTATCCATGCTACAACATGCTTGACTAGACCCAATACTACCAGTTTACTATGTTAAGGTCAAGACTAATTGTCAACTCAACGTGTTAAGTCAAAGTCAAAACAATTGTCAACTCTAAGTGTAAACTCATTGTTCCAATATATGAGTCAAGTCAATAGGTCATGTCGTCTTGTAATTGTCTCACTAATATGTCAAGTCAAAGTCAATATATTATATAAATGTCAATGTGTTACTTTTTGTCCCATCATATGTGATTAACACCAAGAGATATAGTCACATCAATTGTTAACATTGTATCTCAGGTCATCATTAATTCATTAGATATATAATGAATGTTATAGGCATAGTTCTACTACTTAAATGTTCGAAAATTGTTTACATCAATGATTCAAATACTGTAGGTCATAGGTTATATGCATATCTACACTCAAGGAACTAATTTACTTCATTGTTGCACTTGTCTTACAAGGTCACTATGTCAAGTCAACTATTGTCACAACTTCTGATGCATCAAATCACTGTGTCAAGCCATCGCCAATATGTGAAGCTGCCATACACATAGTTAATGTACACATTACGATAGTTAATATAATCAGGTTACTTTATTATTGTTACAACCCTTAATTCATCATAGTGAATGTCATAGTTCCACTACTAAATCATATGAACAATAGCACTACTGTCATCACATCAAGTCAAGTCAAAGAGTTATGTCAAGTCATGTCATTGTTTTCACTATTACACTAGGATTGTCACAAAGATGTCTGTATGTCAACAAAGTTTGGTCATCAAAAGTCATTATCATCATTATAGTCTCATTGTTTTGTGTTGTTACAAGGTTACATGTGGTAAGTGTTATGGCATAATGATTATTTGTTATTGTACTTCGGTTCGAAATTGCAATGAGAGGTTTGTCAACAAGATGCTAAATCAATCATTGGCTTAGTGCATTTGATTCCCGAAGTTACTCACTAATACACAATGAGATTATGGTGAGAATTATTGTCATATATTGACAATCGTAGGTGAATATTTAACAAAGGAAAGAGTTAATACGTCTATCTTTGTTCCTTGCTACCTTATAATATGAATTAAATCATTGAAAATAAACCCCTTATTTTTTACACTAAATCAAATCCTAATTACACAGATGTCGGGCAAACTTCATGCTATATATATATATATATAATTTGAAATCGGTATAAAATTGTGGCTTCTTTAGAACACACACATCTACTTTTCAATCTCTATTCAATGTCACGGTTCCAAGGTGTTTTAAATATCTAACCATAGAGATTAGTTTGATGTTAGACTTTGGATTAGGTCTTCTTCTTTTTTCGTTGTTCACAATAGAGATATAATCTGAGTATAAATGCTACAAGAAGAATGTTTAAAGTAGACTTATTAATGGAGGTCGAGAACTTAGAAGCATCAAACATGTCATAAAAAAAAAAAAAAAAAAAAAAAAAAAAAAACTTTGTTGTCATGTAAGATGAATATCCTAAGAAGGTCGAGGTTGTCAATCACTTATTTAATGTTGTCACAACTTTCCACTAGTACTCACTGGTCCAAAAACACTAGGTTGTAGTAATTTGGTGTCCTAGTTGTAGGGTTAAGCTATAGATCAAAGGTTTGCAAGATCAAGCAAAGAAAAGTACCTTGGATAGCTCGAGCTATTATGGAACCAATCACCAAGCCAAAAACCATAACCTTTCTCCAACAAACTTTCCAAGAAACCTTTTCTAAAATCCATTTAATCTACCTCAGATAGGTTGAAATATTCCAGAGCTAAAGTTATAAGATCATGTGTTGAGAGTTCATAATTTTTTAGGAGAGATGAGTGTTCTTTTATAGTGTTTAGAGTGGCTTCATAAGTGATCGTTAGAGGGCAAGGAAAGAGCTTCATGAAAGAGTTATAATATTATATTTTTAATTAATTCATGTCTTGTGTACTAAATAAGAAAGGTCGTGAGCCTTATGAGGGGGAGATATTAGCCTTTAAAATATAAGAGATTAATTTAATACTCTTCCTAAGATGATATTTTCACTAACACTTATTAGATTTCCCTTAATATCCCTTCAATTAGTTATGTAATGACTATTGGCCAATATATGTGTGACATGACAAAATCCTATGGGGTTTTAGCCCACAAACTATGGTCCCCAAATTCAAACTCAATTATCTTCCAAATGGTGAAGAACTACGTGGCATGCCACATACCACCAGAAACATTTCGATGAGAAGAATCCTTTGACGTGGATCTTCAAGATAGACCAAATAATTTTCAACTTCAAAAACCCTCGACAAAGTTGGGGTATGTCCTCAGTGCAGGGAACCCAAACCCTAGTACTTGGGTTTTCAACCATCCAATAGTGTAGCCTTCAACTTGATATAATCAAGAAAATTCTAAGAAGCGTTCATTGTTCATTTGACATCAATCACTAGTGTTTCAGTGAAATTCAAACCCAGTCAAACCCTTGGGGTTGACACCAATGACAACACCATCCAACTCATATTTGAAAATGAAGAGGTAGGTTGCAAATAGACTTAGAAGACCAAAAGACAACTGCTCATTTTGTATCCCTACATAGAATACAAACAATCAATAAGTTATGCTTATAAAACATACATTGTTGAATGAAAAAATAACTTTTTGATGTTAAGAAATTTATATGAGAGGGTTCATGAGCAGTCAACATTCTGGTAAGGAAAAGAAGAGAAAAGTAGTAGAAAAGGAATATAATTGAACAAGAGAAGCAGAGAAGATGAGAAAGAGACTTGAGTGTAGAAATTGATATCAGGTAACTAGAGAACTTGACTTTGTATTGTGATAGGGAGGTTGTAGTTTCCTTTCAAGTTCTAACTTGATAAAGAATATGTTGTAGCTTGTTGTGGTAGGAGCCTCTTGTGGATTGTAGCCTGTAAAAAACTTTGTGGGAGTTGGAGCTTCTTTGAGGTAGCAACCTCCTGTAGGTTGGAGCCTACTAAAAATTTGATGTCATAGGGGAGTAGGAGTTTGTCTTCACATCACTTTGAGCCAAAAATTCGTGGTTTTCTCCCTTATGAATTTCCACTTAGTAATTGCCAAGCATATATCACTTAGCTACATTCTCCAACACAAAATAGATTGTGAGCAAGCTATACAAGTCCATAAATTTCCATTAGTACAATCATAATGTTTTCATCTCTTTACATTAGAAGAGAAATGAAGTACCACAACTTATCTCAATAGAAAATGCCTTCAAGTTGGCCTTGGTTGTAGAAGAAATTGGTTGCGATAAGAAAGAATACAACTTTCAAATCCTGTGCACAAGTTTTAATCCCAGTCAAAGTTCCAACATGAAGAAATACGAGGCATGCTCTATTTCATCATCAAAATTCGCTAAGGGGAATTTATAATTTCTCTAGTGCTCATCATATCAAGAATGAGATATGATTTCTTATAAAGAATGAGTGATATGAAGCTAGTGGTCTGATACATTCATTGTTATTCTACATAGTAAAATTCTGGGCATTGGGTACCAAGGAAGAAAGTCAACCTTCTCTCAGCCTGAACGCAAGAGAGAGGTTGTCGATATTAGGTCAGCCCTCAATATAGACTCATATAAGAGTGCAACAAATTTACTCTATTCCATAGTGTCAACATGTCAACTTACATGACTTGGACCTAGATGGGGAGGAGAACAACTATTATGCTCCTTTTAAACAAGAACCATTCCACATTTACTTATAGCAGTGAACTAAATGCAAGTGGTCTCTTAGCCAACATGTGCTTGCACTATAAGGGATAATAATGGAGCAATATTTGTCCCATGCAAGGGTTTCACGCTGATAGATGAAGAGATGTTTCAATTCTTATTATTTAGGTTGTTCTTTTTCCTTCTTGTTCTTCAACCATGCATATTTATTCTTTAGTTCAATAATAGCAAAATCCTTTTTTTGTTGTTGTAGGCTTGTCCATTGTAGATTGCCTTTATCCTATAAACATTAAAAACTATACATTTTGTACTAAATGTCCAACTTGATTATGAAAAACTTTCATCTACTTTCAAATCTATATAACATGTTTCAACTTTGGTTATATCAATCATGTTCACATAGTGGCTATATCGATCTTCAAAAATATGATATTGCAAAACTAAATACAAATTGTAATTCTTCAAAGGGTTTTTGGATGTGAGCAAAGGTTTAAATACTTTATCACTGCCATTTCAACAACAACTTGATTTTGATCATGGGAGGACAAGAAAAAGCCAATATCAATGTGTTACATTACAAAACCAATGGGTATACATTAAAGCCAATGTGTTACATTACAAAACCAACGCCAATGCGTTACACAACAAATCCAGCGGTTATTCATTACAAAGCATTAATTCATTCCTCTTGAAGCGGTGTGTTTCATTGAATTGATTTATGCACTGTTGATTTAGGGAGAATAACTTTTTTCATTGAATTTCCAGCATATTTAATGGGGAACAGTGTTTTAATTGAATTGCCCAGGAGTGCTTCAATAAATTAGGGTTTTGTGCCCTAGAGCACTCAAATTTTTATTGAATAGTGTTTTATGGAGAGCAATTTATTGAATAGCCTTTGGAACAACGTATAGTATTTTCGGAGCAACATTCAACATTATATTTGCCTTTGGAGCAGTGTATAATCTTATTGGAGCAAGGTTCAACGTTATATGCCTTTGGAGCAGCACAATGTTTTGTGTGCAGAGGCAAATGCAATCCCGTTAGATTCGATGCGGTCTTATACTTTTTAGAGCAACGTAGACATGGTTTACTCATTGGGCAGCGTAGACATGGTGCATTCATGGGCAGCGTAGACATGGTGCATTCATGGGCAGCATAGAGATTGTGCATTCATGGAGTAGCGTAGATATGGTGCATTCATGGGCAGCGTAGACATTGTGCATTCACGGAGCAGCGTAGGGATAGTTTATTCATGATTTTTATTCATTGTAACATTGGTTTTCCATTATAATGTATCATGCATTGGAATAGCTTCAATTCGCAGCAACGTTGAAATGTTTATCATGGAGAGAATTTAGTATTGCATAGGGTTCAACAGATTGTATTCAATATTAGCATTTCTTTCAATATATTACGTTAGGTATGAATTAGGGTTTTGTCCCTAACATGCCTTCATGCCTTTCATCATACTTTTTATAGTTTGGAGCCATTTTTACAATTTGGAGCATTTTTTTATGAATTAGGGTTTGGAGAAAAGTTTGCAATTGAACACTATATTACCTAGAATTGACATTGCATTAATACTTGGAAGTTGGCATTTATAATTGACATGCTTTCATAAATTAAGGTATTGACAGTGTTTATGAATTACATATCAATAGGGCCAGGAACATGCAAGAGAAGAAATTTTTAGAATATTTTCATTCTTAAAACCCCTTGCCATTGATGTCAAAGGGAGAGGTAAGAAATATTTTTTATGGAGGCAGAGGTGTAAGCAGAGGTATTTTTTTTCTCTTTTTTTCTAGGACAAACAAGAGACGGAATCATTGTGTTGCCATCAATGCGAAAGGGGGAGAATGTTGGCAATGTTGGCATTGATGTCAAATGATCATGTTAAGGATGTTTGATGTCATTACCCTGATTGTTGTTGTGTAATATTCCTAACCCGGAATATTCCTCAAACTCCAGCACAAACTCCAACCAAATATGTGCAAATGATATAATAACCTAGAAGTGATAAAATAACAGTGGAACAACATATAATAATGTAAACAAAAAATATAAGCAAATACACAAGAAATGCAGTGAGATGCTAAGCCATTTTGTTATACTGAGCAATAAATGAGTACAAGAGGTGATTAGACAGATCACACCTCGACTTGCACAAGGCAAGTGAAGAAATACTTTCAGAACGACAAGAATGGCCTTTCTGTGTGGATGCTGCTGGTGTGCTGCTACTGCTGCGAGAAAAAAAATGATGATTTGGGGCTGCTCCCCTCCTCGAAAAAAGCTGAGACTCTGGATTCAGGCTTTACTCAATAAACCCAAAAAAACCCAGAAAACTTTCCTGGAATGGCCTCACCCTGATCTGCGTTCCAACTGCTGGGAAAACAGTTGTGCTGCTGGAAATCGAATGAGGATTTGGGGTTGCTCCCCTCCTCAGAAAAGACTAAAACTCTGGAATCAGACTCTACTCAAGAAACCCAGAAAAACCCAAAAAGCTTTTCTGAAATGGTTGACCCCCGAAAATCACCCCCTTGGGGTTCTGCGTATTTTCTCAAAGACGCTGATGAAACTGCTGTTGAAATGCTGATGAAACTACTGCTGGAATGCCAATGGAAATACCTTGTCCGAGCAGGCACTTGAAGTCCCCCGAGGCTAAGGGTGAGATCTCTGAATGGAGACACTCAATGCACTAAACAGTGCTGCAGACTAGCTAAAGAGCCAGCATGCTCTAAGTCGAAATGACTATCACAAATGCTCATAATTAGAATGATCCCAAATGAGGGTGTTCCTCTCTATTTTATAGCCTCTGCCTCTCACAATCCCTAGCCTCACTTTCTCCTATGTGATCTCCTTCTTACCATGTGTTCCTTCCCTCCTGCGCAGTGCCTCCATGTGTCTGCGTGGGCCCCATTTCTGCGTCCCCCTTTGGCCCCCTTGGTTCCCCTTTAAGTCACTTTTTATTCTAAAGTGAGTTATGTTCCCCCTTCCTCACTTTTTATTTACAAATAACTATAGAAGGCAAAAAAATCGAACAAAATCGAATATTCCAATTAGCCATAGCTAATTAGGAATATTACAGTCTCCCCCGGCAAAATGTTGTTTGTCCTGAAGCAACTGAAGTGATGGATGCTGTAAGATCTCCTCACTCTCCGAAGGGGCATCCTCATCCGGCAAATTCTTCCACCTCACCAAGAAATCCCGGACCGTCCTGCTCCGCAACTGTCTCTCCCTAGAGTCAATGATAACCTCCGAATGCAATACCAAATGCCCCTCATCATCCATGGGTGGTAGCTCATCTGTCACAGTCACCTGTTGCCCCAATGCCTTCTTCAGGCATGATACATGAAAAATGTTATGAATCTTGTTGCCTTGGGGCAGCTCCAACTCATATGCAACCTATCCAATCCTGCGTATCACCTTGTATGGCCCATAAAAGCGGGGCTTGAGCTTCTCAGCCCCCTTCTGCTTCGGCGATGACTGTAGGTATGGTTGTAATCGTAGGTAGACCATGTCCCCTACCTCAAACTGTCTCTCCACCTGACCCCTGTCACCATACAACTTCTGTTGGTTCTGCGTTGTAGCCATGTTATCCTTAAGAGCTCGAAGGATATCCTGACTCTTTTGGATCCAAATCTTGGCTCTAGGAGCCCTGTTATCACCAAACATCATGTCAACAAAAGATAAAGGATGATACCCATATAAGGCATAGAATGGTGACATACCAATGGACATGTGATGTGAAGTATTGTAGCAATACTCCCCCAGATGCAGCCACTTCAGCCATGCTCGCTACTGCCCACTGACATAGTTACGCAAGTAGCCCTCCAACCACTTGTTAACTATCTTCGTTTGTCCGTCCGGCTGTGGGTGATAGCTGGTACTCGGTGTCAACTTCGTCACCACCAATCGGAAAAGCTCCTACCAAAACCAGCCCATTAAACGGTTGTCCCTATCACTGACGATGGTCTTAGGAAGACCATGCAGCCTGAAAATCTCCCTGAAGAACAGCTCGGCCACCTGTGCTGCTGTATAGTGTGCGGATATGGCAAAGAAATGTGTGTACTTCATCAGTCGATCAACGACAACAAAGATACAATCCTTGCCCTGTACCATAAGCAACCCTGTGATGAAATCCATTGAAATACTCTCCCATTTCCCCTCCGGAATGGGAAGAGGCTGCAATAATCCTGCGGGATGGCTCATATCTCCCTTGTTCCTCTGGCAAACATCGCACTCCCGGATGTGTTGGAGTACGTCTTCCTTGAGGCCCTTCCATGAGAACCTCTCCCTAATGGCCCTGTAGGTTTTGGTAAAACCCTGATGTCCTACCAATGGGGAATCATGTGATGCCTGGAGTATCTTCTTCTTGAGCTGAGACCCCTCAGTCAAGAAGATTTGGTCCCTGTAGTAGATGATCTCATCGACCACCCTGTACCTATCATCTGCCACCTGCCCATCCAGAACCTCACATGCAAATCTGTCCTTGGAGTACTCTACTAAGAGTCGAGCCCTCCAATCTGTATCTAAGCTCATAAGAGATGACGTGGCTGGTCTACGTGAAAGGGCATCTGCTACCACGCTATTCTTACCTTTGACATACTCAATGTCAAAGTCATATGCTTGGATCTTACTGATCCACTTCTGCTACGTCTCCTGTAGCTGCTTCTGCTCCAAAAAGAACTTGAGGTTGTTGTGATCAGTTCTCACCCTGAACCTGTTGCCTACCAAATACTGTCGGGACTTAGCCAATGCATGCATGATGGCCAGCATCTCCTTGTCGTATATGGAATACAACCTCGTGCGGAAGGAGCTTCCGGCTCTCAAATGCTATAGGGTGACCTCCCTGCATCAATACTGCACCGATCCCCTCTCCCAACGCATCACACTCCAAAACAAATGGCTGCGTGAAATATGGCAATGCAAGCAACTCCTAGATAGCTCGTTCAATTTCATACCAATAGGCCTTGGGGTGCTTATAGGGGGTGGTGATCATGGCTTATATGCCCTGCTCAAGCTCGATGGTGTGCTCAAACCCCCAATCTGGTGGCTGTCCTGGTGGAATCTCCCCAAACACTATGGCATACTGATCAAGGATAGACTGTATCTCTGGGTGTATCGTCTACCCTATAGTTCCTGCCTCTGATGCACGCAGCTCCACTGCCCACTCTATGTCTCCCATTCGGAAGACTGCCTCCATCCGATGAGCTGAGACAGTTTGAGGCGAATATGTGTGTTGTCCCCATATCTTCTCATGCCTCCCTGTCTTCTCATCATCCCACTCCATCTCCAGGGTCTTTCAATTTGTCGTGGCCTTCCCTAGAGTGATAAGCCACTGAACACCCAATATCATGTTGGTGTTCGGAATATTGACCATGAAAAAGTGGTCAGTCAATGTGTAGGTGCCCATCGTCACTTAAAGCTCTGGAACATAACGAGCACACATCATGGTCTAATCTCCTGGGACCAACACTAAAAACCCATCAAAGCTCTCTGTCTGTATACCTCTCCGCTCAACCATCTGGGCATCGATGAAGTTGTGGGTTGCCCCACTGTCAACCAAAACTGATACGCGCTCGCCATGTACTATCCCTCGTATGCGTAGCGTCAGATACTTGGGAACTCCGCGCAACGCTGCAAGGGCCCCTCCGGTGGGTGCAAAAGATGCACCACCTGTTGTTGGTGGTGGAAGTAGCAAAGGTCCCTGTATGGCATGGCTATCTCCTGCCTCCACATCCTCCTCATCATCCTCTTCTCCTTTGCGCTCGGAGAAGACCTCAATAGAATGTGCTTTACTAGCAGCACATCTATGTCCTGGTGCCCATGGCTCCTGACAAGTGAAGCACAACCGCTTCTTCTTCATCTCCCTCTTGGCATCATCATCAAGCTGTACTCGTCCTGGATTCCCCTTTGGAGGTGGAATTCTCACATATTTCCCCTTAGACTGGAAAGTCTATCTCTGGAGGTAAGATGTCTCGTTCCTGGGTAAGGCATCCTGTAAGTCTCGGGTCCTGCTGATAGCGTCCTGGAGCGTAGCTAGTCTAGTGGATTGAACTAGACCCCGAAGTGGCTCTGCTAACCCCTCAACATACATATAGACCCTCCGTGCCATGGAGAGGTTTGGCACCATCACAAAGGCCCTCAAGAAATCTGCAATATAGGTCTCTGGGCTCCATGTCTGTTTGAACCTCTTCAGCTCAACGAAATGTTGCTCTGGATCCCTCCGATAAAATCGCTCCATCAGTCTCTTGGTAAACTCGACATATGACGTCATTGTGGAGTGCCCTAATGTAACCATCCCATGAAACCACCAATCCTGGGCCTCGCCATCCAAATGCAACGTTGCCACCTTGATGGCCTCTGCCTCTAACATCTGGTTAAGCTGGAAATAAATGTCCAGCTTCTCCACCCAAGACTTTGCCGAACTATTTGATGAGCCATCAAACGTAGGCAAGTGGAATCTGCTCATTGCATGGTGGGTGTCGCCATCATGGTAATGCCGGTACCCTCTGTGATGATCACGGGGTTTGCTATCCCGCTGGAGCTGAACAAAATCTCTAAATGAGAGGACTTCCCTAAACTCCTGCCCATAGGTCTGGTACTCTACAAATAATCGCCCATATGCCTGGGCTCTGCCTCCTGCTAGGCTGCGGCCCCTATGTCTGCTCCTAAGAAGGTGGGCATGGTAGAGCGTGTAGGGGCATGTGAGGCCCCCTGCTGCGCAGTATCACGCTGCTCTGGCAAGTGATGGGATGCACCTGATCCTTCACCGATTTGAAAAACTCGTGGGCTCTCCCGCTGTCTGGCCTCTACTGTCGTGAATCTCTGCCCCATCACCTCAATCTGCCTCGACATATCCTGCATTGATTTGAGGAGCATATCCGCAAATCTCTTCCCGTCCTCGTCTGCATCTGCTCTGCGTCCACTACTGGTTCTCTCTGTTCTACGTCCACCACAGGTTCCTCTTATTTTGCGTCTACCACATGAATATAATCTCCCTCTCCGTAGGTATTCTCCAACCTACGCCCAATGTCTCTATATCTCTGACCTCTGTAACAGATATAGGGTTTCCCCCCCATGTCATAGATTTCTAGCTCCACAGGTTGAGTCAGATCTATGCTCTGATACCACCGTAATATTCCTAACCTGGAATATTCCTCAAACCTTAGCAAAAACTCTAACCAAATATGTGCAAATGATATAATAACCTAGAAGTGATAAAATAACAGTGGAACAACATATAATAATGTAAACCAGAAATATAAGCGGATACACAAGAAATGTAGCAAGAAATGCTAACCCATTTTATTATACTAAGCAATAAATGAGTACAAGAGGTGATTAGACAGATGACACCTCGACTTGCACAAGGCAAGTGAAGAAATACTCTCAGAATGACAAGAATGGCTTCTCTGCATGGATGATGCTGTTGCTGCTAGAAAACAAATGATGATTTGGGGCTGCTCCCCTCCTCGGAAAAAGCTAAAACTCTGGATTCAGGCTCTACTCCAAAAACCCAGAAAAACCCAAAAAGCTTTCCTAGAATGGTCTCACACTAATCTGTGTTCCAGCTACTGGGAAAATTGTCGTGCTACGGTTGCTGCTAGAAATCGAATGAGGATTTGGGGCTGCTCCCCTCCTCAGAAAAGGCTAAAAGTCTGGTATCAAACTCTTGTTATGAAACCAGCTCAAGAAAAGATAGAAAAGATAGATCAACGCCTTAGAATTCAGCCTCTTCGAGGGGGGAACCTTCTTTAAATTACATAAATGGACAATTCTTGGGATGATACAAATGAAAAGACCTCCTTTCTATATATAGGAGTCTAAGGGGTCGTAACATAATTAGAGCCAACATAACAATAATAATGTAAGGGCACAATAATAACAATAGTGGGCTTCTATGGGGCACAATAGTAACAATATGGGCGCTATGTGGGTACATCAATATAATAAGTGGGTTGTACTAGTAACAATAAGGGGTTACACTAGTATTATAGGGGCCTAACATGCCCCTCTCCTTCAAAAAGCGTTGTCCTCAATGCTTGAGTAGTTCTTGATGCTTATGTATAAAATTCTTGTCCTCCGATGTGGAATCTTCAGCGGGTAAGTTCTTCCACTTGATGAGATACTCTGAAATTAATCGATTTCTTAGCTGTCAGGCTCTTGTTTCTGTGACTGTTCCAGGTTCCAATATGATGTTTCCTTCCTCTTCAATTTCTGGCAATATTGTTTGAATTGGGATCTTTTGCAACTTTTGAATAAGTGGCCATACTTCTTCGTCCTTTTTCCATTCATTCCTTGCTTCGTTTATCCAATCTAGTTGGATAATAGAAATAACATAAAACAATGCTTCCACATCCTCATCCTTGAAGAGTCTCCCATTCGGCAAGGTCACCATTTTTAAAGTGCATGTAGTATTGCCAACATTTCCTCTCATAAATAACTTGCTTGAGATGTAGTAGTAAAAATACCCAATCACCTACATCAAAACATTTTTCACTACGATGTTGATCTACTTGTTGTTTCGTTTGATTTTGCACCAAAGTGGTGTTATCCTTTAAAAGTTGGAGAACTTCTTGTTGATGCTCGATGTGATCTTTTCACTGCTTGAACCTTTTTCTTCTTGATATGTCCTTCTATCTCTAGAGTTTGAGGAGTGGTAATTTCTTGCAATCCTTTACAAGATATGGTCGGATTCATTTATTGATGCTCGATGTGATCTTTCACTTCTTGAACATTTTTCTTCTTGATATGTCCTTCTATCTCTAGAGTTTAAGGAGTGGTGATTTCGACCAATGAATTACAAGATATGGTTGGATTCATTTCTTTTTTCTCAATGTGATCTTTCACTTCTTGCATCTTTTTCTTCTTGATATGTCCTTCTATCTTGAGAGTTTGAGGAGTGGTAATTCTTGCTAATGCTTTGCAAGATATGGTCTGATTCATTTCTTCTTTCTCTGGGGTTGGGGTCTTGGCATATATCCTCTTCTTTTGATGTTTATTGATCATTTTCTTCCTCCTCTTCATATGCTATGTAAAATAATTTCTTCTCATCACACTTATGACCTTTAGTGCATTTGCTATCACAATTGTAACAAAGCCCTTTTTCTCTTTTTTCTTCCAACTATTGTGGTGTAACCCTTGGAGGTTGTGGAAGGCTAAGAGAAAAAACACTTCCATCTTTATAGTTGTGAGGGGTATGCTTCCTGGTTTCCAAAATTTTGCTTTCCACTATGTCACAAAGCCCTTTTACTCTTTCCAATTGTTGTGGTGTTGCTCTAAAGAAGGTTTGCTCTTTGTATCCTCATAATGTGCTATCATTTCCTCTGTGAAAATTGACCACGTAACAAGTTGTTTACGAGAACAAAGCCCTTCATACCATAAAAATTGATCTGGTTCTAAATATGACGATGCAATACATACCTTTTGTAACAGTGGTACACCATGTAGATCAAAATATTGCTCCATCTCAAGTATCCAATTTACCGGATCCTTGCCATCAAACTTCCCCATCTTGTTTTTTCTTGATTTTAGGAGCTCGATATTGAAACAACTCTAACTCTCTATTTTCGGATCTTTAAGTTCTGAAATTGCGACCTGTAGTAGCCCTCTGTGTCTTCTTTCCAATGCCACCAGTCTTATCCAAATTGGATTCTCCAAGAAAGAGTTATGCACAATCTCCCAAGATGACCTGATTATAGACCTTTCCAGAAGAGTGAACTTGTATGAAGTGCCACGTGTCACTATTTCGACCTTTGGCTCTGAAAAATATATACAAGAAACTACAGTCTGTCCTCTTTCTGTACCTTCTAATGAAATTTCAATCCGATGTTCAGAGAGAAAGTTACGATGATTTTCCCCAGGTCACCTGTTTGGAATGTAATTCAGGAGTCTGCAAAAATAACAACTTCCTCAAATCATATCTCCGCAAATATAGCGAGAAAAGCTCTAAAATTTGGACCCGAGATTTAACGCGGTTTCTTCTCAACAGATGCCCCCTAAAGTGTGAGATCAGAGGCTGCGATGATAGCTAAAATACTTTACTTAATTGTAATTTTCCTTCTTCGACAAAAAGAGAGAGAGGATCAAAGCTTCGGGTGGTATGGGAAACCTAATACAACACACACACACACACACACACAGATATATATATATATATATATATATTATAAATATATATATATATATATATATAAAGCTACTAAAATCATGTCCTAAGTTGGGCATTCCCATGCTCAGTAGCTATGTTAGAGTGATTTTCTCCAAAGAGATATGATGATGCTGGTTGTCGATAAGCACAATGCGGATCCGGTGTCATAATAGAATCATCCTGATAAGCTGTCTCCAAAAAACAATATACGCAACTTGGGAGAGGAAACAAGGCTGAGTGATGCAAGCGTCTACCTAAGGTCTTGATTTCCGCTTCACCGAACATCATAGATCGATACATGTGAATATATGCGTTGATGTCGAACATGCACAAAATCATTTGATTACCAGTCAATAATGGAGACTGTTAATAGATGCGAGGAAGTCCACCAATAATGGTGATGGTCTCCAAGATGCACAGTACAATCTAATGAGTGTGAGAGATGTTTTTGTCATCGAACACCTGTAGAATCGCTTAACTAGGAGTCAATAATGAGAACCCCTGATCAAACACAAGGTGACCTGCCACTGATGTTTGCAAGTACCAAGGAACTGAATGTGTTTCTGGGTTGTCTTCCTAGATAGAGTGTTGAAGTTGATAGGAAGATACCTGTCGATAGGTAGGCAATAATGTGTCCTAAATCAATCGACACAAAATGAGACAAGAATGATTTGTTTTTTGAGGAATCTTTGAGCATTGGATCTAAACAATAGAGGGCATGATGAAAGGATATGTCTGATGGGTTGATGGAGGAAACAAAAGGTTAACCTTTAAACAATAGAAGGCACGACAATGGTTTTAACCATGCAACACTGGACTCATGAACACTAAAGAGTGTTAGGATACACAGATGCAGGAACATCAGGGTATTTAGGCTAAACTCACAGGATGGTAGGATTCATATTGAGAGGCCGTCACAAGGAAGGTTGATCTGAGGGAGTGCCATGTTCAAGGGAACGACTGCTGCTAAACCACGCTTTCTAATATTGAATGCAGTTGTATTGTCTACTTTCCCCGTCTGATTAGTTTAGTGAGTCCAGATGGGTAAACTCGCCGATCTTTTCACATTTTAAGAGTCTTAAAAGGACCGCGAAAAGAGCAACTCTATGCCCTATCTGATTAGTTTAATGAGTCTAGACAGGCAAACTCATCGACCTTTTCATGTTTTGAGAGTCTGAAAAGGATTGTAAAAAGAGTGGCTCTATATCTTGTTTGTTTAAGTTAATGAGTCCATACGAGAATCGGTGGTCTTTTCATATTTAGAGAGTCTAAAAAGATCATAAAGAACGACTCCATGGTGGTACTTTTGTCATAGTTGTTAACTGGGTGCGACAAAAGTTTAATAGTTACCCAGATCGGTTACTTTTCCATGAGTTAATCTACTGAATCTAGATAAAGAGAAACCTATGTTCAATAGATGTTGACCTCATTTTGTTACGAGTATGAGGAGACAGACTAAACTCGTTTTTCGTCATGAATTTTTAATGAGTCACGCGACGACAAAATCAATACCTTCATCAAATTTTAATGAGTAAAATGAAGAAAACTCAAAGTGTCTTTTTCAGTTTATTGAGCAAGGAAAAAGAGGTAAAAGAACTGCTCATTCCTTCTTCATAGATTTAATGAGCCCGAAGAAGGGGAAAAAATCAGGTATTTTTTTATTTAAGAGCGAGAAATGGTCCCAAAAAAGCAAGTGCTCTTGTTGCTGTCGTAGATTTTTAACGAGCTCGGAGACAAAAACTCAGGATTTTTTAGTTTAACGAGGGAGAAAAATACCTAAAATAATGTTTGGGTCATCTTTATAAATGTTTAACGAGCCTAAAGAAAAAACTCGAGATTTTTTCAGTTTTATGAGCGAGATAAAAGTGCTTAAAAAGAAAGCTCTAATGCTATTTTTTAGTTTAATGAGCTAGAAAAAGAGTGAAAAAGAGCTGCTCAGACTGTCATTGTATGTGTTTAACGAGCCCAACGATGAAAAACTCGAAAATTTTTCAGTTTTTGAGAGCGAGAAAATATCCCATAAAAGAAAAATGCTCTTTTTAGAATTGCATGAAACTTTTATTGCTCTTCATTCCTGAAGGTACTTTCATCAAAAGTGGAAAAAGTATAAAAAGCATCAATTCCTATCCATATGGGTTCATGCTTGATAAAAAATCACGGGGAACAGACTACTTTCTCTTTAATGATTTCAAAAATCATGTCTCCAAAATAAATATAAGGAAGTGTTTTGAGCTTTCATATTCACCATTTTCACTATTTGAGAATTATGAGTGCATTTTGGAGCTAAAGAGGAGCAGATTTTCCGCAGACCATTTCAGGAGATTCGGGCGACCATTCAACGTGCTATCAATCCCAGGTAGAGGCTAAAACCTTGCTCTATGCATTTCTTAACCTTTCTTGACAGTTTCAGGGGTGGATTTTTTCAGATCTTACGTGCCCTAAAGCAGTGTTTGTGCACTAACACCCTCCAGATGCCCTGTAGGGAGCGTTAAATGCCCTGTACGACCTACTATAGGGCGTTAATCCTCCCTGTGTACCACTGGGGGTAGTGTTAGAGCTGAAGGGCGTAGTTTAAAAGCTCATGCAAGGATTTCTGAAGCTATTTTTCCCCAATTTGACTGTTTTTAGGGTTATTTTGCGTATGTTTTAGGCCATAAGGACTAGTCTATGGAGAGAACGGGCCCATGATAACTAGGAATTGCTGATGTGAAACGATATAGCATGCATACTTGCATTACACCGCTGCAGTTTACTGAAGTATGCAAAGTTGGAACTGATGAAAGGGCAAGAGGATTTATTGAGATGGATTATCCAGTGCTGGGATGAACACGAGCAAGTGTTCAGGATTGCAGATCAAGAGCTGGTTATTGACCGTGATGACATATACTTTTTAATTGGTTTGTCATGCCGTGGGGCATAGGAAAACCTCACCGGGGGTAGGCCAGATCCATGATCTACGCTAGAGCTGGTGCAATCCTACTGCATCCCTGAGAGCAGACTAGTCAGCAATAGAGTCCCCATAAAGAGGATAAGGTCCAGGTCTATGAGGGCAATTTTATGGTTTTTGTGCAGTTGGTAGGGTCAAAGATTCCCCACGTTGCAACAAAGGCCCAACTGTTGCTTGCAGTTGACTATGTCCAGCCACAGATGTTCAACTGGTGTGAAGCAGTGCTTCGCTAGTTGAAGGCAGAGTTAACGACATGCAAGACTCGTACCCAACACAGTTTTGAGTATGGTACTATTATTGTTTCATTCATTCTTGAGAGGGTACCTATTATGCACCCAAGGATGAGCTTAGGTCCCCTTGATCTGAGGGAGACGAGGTAGGGGTGATGGTCATCACTCGATCCTTGCACAGGAGGAGGACCGATTCGACATTTCTTCGAGGAAGATTTCTTCCAGTGGCTTCGTGGCCAAATTGTGATGATTGATGACTATGCTTATGAGGTCATGGACTTTACCAGTGACCCTAAATTGATGTTACTACCTGGGACCAACTGGGGTCCTCAAGGTGAGAATTATTTTTGATAGTACTGCAAGTAGTTTTTAGCTTTTAAATGTTTATGTAATATTTTTATAGGTGAAATAAGCACTGACATGAAGCTTTATGCTTAACACAGATGTGGCACCATTATGACCTGCAGGCGAACCCGACGATATACGATAAGGAGGCCAACTACCTACTAGAGGGGGTGATGCCGACAGTCTTCGTGAGGTTTTGAGGAACCTAGAGGGCTTGAGCATGGGTGTCCCCCCCCTTCCTATGAGGGAAATTCCCGCTCATATGCAGTGGCACACAGTCGGTGTAGCTGAGTGGTTTATGGTTCCTCTTTAGAGGATAGCTAGAGCGGTTTTAGCATTTTAGGAGCAATAGGCTCTTTTTAGTAGGTGTTTTTGCGTAGCCAATGGATGTTTGTAGCTGGGCTTAGTAGCCATTTTGTACTTAAAACATCCAAGTTTTGGAATATTTTGATGTAAAAGACTGGATTTTGATCTATATGTATATACAGACATTTTGGTATTTTGATGACGTAAATGTTTTTTAAATGTTTTTGTAAAATTTTTAACTGAGTAAATTTTTTACTTTTCATGCATGCTTCTATAATGAATGAGGTAGACGCCAATCTAATACATAGTTAGCTAATGAATCATCATCAGCATTAGATTATCTAGGAATGTGTTCATATGTGATTATTTCAAATTGACGTTCTAGGAGTCGTATCCTTAAACAATGATGTAACAAGGTTGGATTACAAATGTGATAATGATTTGTCAATTACATAACAACTAGTTGGGAGTCTAACCTGACCACAAGATTGGAGATGTCCCTTGATGACACTTCTGTTGAGGATTGTTGCTTTTTATACTTTTTCCACTTTTGATGAAAGTACCTTCAGGAATGAAGAGCAATAAAAGTTTCATGCAATTCTCAAAAGAGCATTTTTCTTTTATGGGATATTTTCTCGCTCTCAAAAAATGAAAAATTTTCAAGTTTGTCATCGTTGGGCTCGTTAAACACACACAACGACAGTCTGAGCAACTCTTTTTCACTCTTTTTCTAGCTCATTAAACTGAAAAATAGCATTAGAGCTTTCTTTTTAAGCACTTTTATCTCGCTCATAAAACTGAAAAAATCTCGAGTTTTTTCTTTAGGCTCGTTAAACATTTATAAAGATGACCCAAGCATTATTTTAGGTATTTTTCTCCCTCGTTAAACTAAAAAATCCTGATTTTTTGTCTCCGAGCTCGTTAAAAATCTACGACAGCAACAAGAGCACTTGCTTTTTTGGGACCATTTCTCGCTCTTAAATAAAAAAATACCTGATTTTTTCCCCTTCTTCGGGCTCATTAAATCTATGAAGAAGGAATGAGCAGTTCTTTTACCTCTTTTTCCTTGCTCAATAAACTGAAAAAGACACTTTGAGTTTTCTTCATTTTACTCATTAAAATTTGATGAAGGTATTGATTTTGTCGTCGCGTGACTCATTAAAAATTCATGACGAAAAACGAGTTTAGTCTGTCTCCTCATACTCGTAACAAAATGAGGTCAACATCTATTGAACATAGGTTTCTCTTTATCTAGATTTAGTAGATTAACTCATGGAAAAGTAACCGATCTGGGTAACTATTAAACTTTTGTCGCACCCGGTTAACAACTATGACAAATGTACCACCATGGAGTCGTTCTTTATGATCTTTTTAGACTCTCTAAATATGAAAAGACCACCGATTCTCGTCTGGACTCATTAACTTAAACAAACAAGATATAGAGCCACTCTTTTTACAATCCTTTTCAGACTCTCAAAACATGAAAAGGTCGATGAGTTTGCCTGTCTAGACTCATTAAACTAATCAGATAGGGCATAGAGTTGCTCTTTTCGCGGTCCTTTTAAGACTCTTAAAATGTGAAAAGATCGGCGAGTTTACCCATCTGAACTCACTAAACTAATCAGATGGGGAAAGTAGACAATACAACTGCATTCAATATTAGAAAGCGTGGTTTGGCAGCAGTCGTTCCCTTGAACATGGCACTCCCTCAGATCAACCTTCCTTGTGACGGCCTCTCAATATGAATCCTACCATCCTGTGAGTTTAGCCTAAATACCCTGATGTTCCTGCATCTGTGTATCCTAACACTCTTTGGTGTTCATGAGTCCAGTGTTGCATGGTTAAAACCATTGTCGTGCCTTCTATTGTTTAAGGGTTAACCTTTTGTTTCCTCCATCAACCCATTAGGCATATCCTTTCATCATGCCCTCTATTGTTTAGATCCAATGCTCAGAGATTCCTCAAAAAACAAATCATTCTTGTCTCATTTTGTGTCGATTGATTTAGGACACATTATTGCCTACCTATCGACAGGTATCTTCCTATCAACTTCAACACTCTATCTAGGAAGACAACTCAGAAACACATTCAGTTCCTTGGTACTTGCAAACATCAGTGGCAGGTCACCTTGTGTTTGATCAGGGGTTCTCATTATTGACTCCTGGTTAAGCGATTCTACAGGTGTTCGATGACAAAAACATATCTCACACTCATTAGATTGTACTGTGCATCTTGGAGACCATCACCATTATTGGTGGCCTTCCTCGCATCTATTAACAGTCTCCATTATTGACTGGTAATCAAATGATTTCGTGCATGTTTGACATCAACGCATATATTCACATGTATCGATCTATGATGTTCGGTGAAGCGGAAATCAAGACCTTAGGTAGAGGCTTGCATCACTCAGCCTTGTTTCCTCTCCCAAGTTGCGTATATTGTTTTTTGGAGACAGCTTATCAGGATGATTCTATTATGACACCGGATCCGCATTGTGCTTATCGACAACCAGCATCATCATATCTCTTTGGAGAAAATCACTCTGACATAGCTACTGAGCATGGGAATGCCCAACTTAGGACATGATTTTAGTAGCTATATAGATATGTGTGTGTGTGTGTGTGTGTGTGTGTGTGTGTGTGTTGTATCAGGTTTCCCATACCACCCGAAGCTTTGATCCTCTCTCTCTTTTTGTCGAAGAAGGAAAATTACAATTAAGTAAAGTATTTTAGCTATCATCGCAGCCTCTGATCTCACACTTTAGGGGGCACGTCGTAGAAAAAAGTTATAGCGAAAATGCCACGATGACCTATTTGGAGCAGGGAAACCCTAGAATCCAAACCTTTGATACCAAATGTTATTAAACCAGCTCAAGAAAAGATAGAAAAGATAGATCAACGCCTTAGAATTCATACTCTTCGAGGGGGAAACCTCCTTTACATTACATAAATGGACAATTCTTGGATGAACAAATGAAAAGACCTCTTTTCTATATATAGGAGTATAAGGGGTCATAACATAATTAGAGCCAACATAACAATAATAATGTAAGGGCACAATAATAACAATAGTGGGCTTCCATGGGGCACAATAGTAACAATATGGGCACTACCTGGGTACATCAATATAATAAGTGGGTTGTACTAATAACAATAAGGGGTTACACTAGTAGTATAGGGGTCTAACAGACTCTACTCAAGAAACCCAGAAAACTTTTCTGAAATGCCCGACCCCCGAAAATCACCCTTTTGAGGTTATGCGCATTTCCTCAAAGACGCTAATGAAACTGCTGTTGAAATGCTGATGAAACTGCTGTTGAAATGCTGATGAAACTGCTGTTGAAATGCTGATAAAACTACTGCTGAAATGCCAATGAAAATACTTTGCTCGAGCAGGCACTTGAAGTTCCCTAGGGCTAAGGGTGAGATCTCCGAACAGAGACACTCAATGCACTAAACAGTGCTGCAGACTAGCTAAATAGCCAGCGTGCTCTAAGTCGAAATGACTATCACAAATGCTCATAACCAGAATGATCCCAAATGAGGGGTTCCTCTCTATTTTAAAGCCTCTGCCTCTCACAATCCCTAGGCTCACTTTCTCCTGTGTGATCCCCTTCTTGCCATGTGTTCATTCCCTCCTGCGCAGTCTCTCCATGTGTCTGTGTGGGCCCCATTTCTGCGTCCCCCTTTGGCCCCCTTGGTTCCCCCTTAAGTCACAATGTTTTGCTACCTAGGAAGTGACTTTTTATTTTAAAGTGAGTTATGTTTCCCCTTCCTCACTTTTTATTTACGAATAGCTATAGAAGGCAAAAAAATTGAACAAAATCGAATATTCCAATTAGCCATAGCTAATTAGGAATATTACATGTTGGTTGAGGTTGATTGATACACTACCATTGTTGCAATATTGTTTGAAGAGAAAAGCATGATAAAGTGATGTGAAGTGCAAAGGTTGATCATTGCTAACTATGCTAATCATTGTGAAGGTTGATCATTATTAAATATGTTCATTGGTTATCTTAATGTATGACATATAATCAAAATGAAAAATGACACATGCTATCTTGAGATATAAGCTTGAAAATGTATGTTTTTATTAAGCAAGAATCCTCAAAGGAATTAACATGTAGCTAATACAAATCTGAAAAGTTTTCAAGATCCGTCTCTTGCAATCATTATTGTTGGCTATATTATTTCAGCTCTATTTTATCTTATAAAATTCTGATTTTCAGATTATTAGAAATACTAAGACGGGGTGTGAATCAATATTTCTTAGCAATTAGCACTTTATTCATCCTTTTCATAGCTTTAGTTAATCTCAACAATGTTATTATTATTCCTTATCAAATATAAAATGCAATACACAACACAATACAACAATGCAGAAAGATAAAATAGTAGACACGAGGTTTTAGGTGGAAAACCCCCTCTGAGTCAAAAACCACCAAACGTTTCTTAGTAATTGTCTTCTCCCATTTAAAAGAAAACAATTACATCAAGTTTTCAGCTACAACTGAAGGAGGCTCCAACCCTCTGATTTACAGGCTACAACCTGTAAGACTGTACTACACCCTAAAAACATGTTGCAACCGGAAGGATGTCCCAATGCCTTGTAAATCAGGCCACAACCTAAAGAGTGCCCCAACACTTTGTTTACTAGTTGTTGTCAGAAGAATGTTTCGTCGCCCTATAATTTATCAGCCCCAACTGAAAGGACACCACAACACCATGTGCATGTTATGGCCTTCCCTAGCATCACCTTGCCGCCATGAAGTGTTTTTAGAGCACAACCTGAAGATGACTCCAATCACCTGCCTTGCACCACCCTACCACCCTAAAGAGTCGATGGACTATGTTTCACAATTTTCAGAATGGATCCCCCTATGCTTTGATTCAGTGTAAGAAGATAGTGTATAAGAGAATGTTGCTCTACTCAAGATGAATATCCTGTCACATCTTGCAAATGTACTATTGATCAATGCACAATACCGATCATGCTGCATAATCCTACACAACCCTGCGTAATCTGATTACTGCATTGTCCAACTATTGATCACTGCACAATGTTGTTCAATTGATCACTTCCCAAGTTGTACTAAACCGATCAATTTGCAATGGTCATTGTACCGCATTGCTCATGTAAGTACAAGCATCATATTCTCATGAGACAGTCAATACATCATGTTGTCACACTATACCAAACTGCACATAATGCTACAAACATCTGGCATTGCTATCAAATAATGGTACAAACCCAGGTGCTTCAAGTCATCCCTATGACCTACCTTCAAAGCTCTCAAGCTAGGCCCAAGGAGGCCCACTAGCATATGTGCTAAACGCTGCTGCTCAGATAGTCAATTCCCTGGAGCCATCATCACCCATTGTAGTCATGTGTAGCACTGTCCAATGAGGTTATCATAAACCAACTGCAATATTGTTACATAATTGTTGTAACATCAATGCATCACATTAGTTATCCATGCTACAACATGCTTGACTAGACCCAATACTACCAGTTTACTATGTTAAGGTCAAGACTAATTGTCAACTCAACGTGTTAAGTCAAAGTCAAAACAATTGTCAACTCGAAGTGTAAACTCATTGTTCCAATATATGAGTCAAGTCAATAGGTCATGTCAAAGTCTTGTAATTGTCTCACTAATATGTCAAGTCAAAGTCAATATATTATATAAATGTCAATGTGTTACTTTTTGTCCCATCATATGTGATTAACACCAAGAGATATAGTCACATCAATTGTTAACATTGTATCTCAAGTCATCATTAATTCATTAGATATATAATGAATGTCATAGGCATAGTTCTACTACTTAAATGTTCGAAAATTGTTTACATTAATGATTCAAATACTGTAGGTCATAGGTTATGTGCATATCTACACTCAAGGAACTAATTTACTTCATTGTTGCACTTGTCTTACAAGGTCACTATGTCAAGTCAACTATTGTCACAACTTCTGATGCATCAAATCACTGTGTCAAGCCATCGCCAATATGTCAAGCTGCCATACACATAGTTAATGTACACATTACGATAGTCAATATAATCAGGTTACTTTATTATTGTTACAACCCTTAATTCATCATAGTGAATGTCATAGTTCCACTACTAAATCATATGAACAATAGCACTACTGTCATCACATCAAGTCAAGTCAAAGAGTTATGTCAAGTCATGTCATTGTTTTCACTATTACACTAGGATTGTCACAAAGATGTCTGTATGTCAACAAAGTTTGGTCATCAAAAGTCATTATCATCATTATAGTCTCATTGTTTTGTGTTGTTACAGGGTTACATGTGGTAAGTGTTATGGCATAATGATTATTTTTTATTGTACTTTGGTTCAAAATTGCAATGAGAGGTTTGTCAACAAGATGCTAAATCAATCATTGGCTTAGTGCATATGATTCCCGACGTTACTCACTAATACAAAATGAGATTATAGTGAGAATTATTGTCATATATTGACAATCGTAGGTGAATATTTAACAAAGGAAAGAGTTAATACATCTATCTTTGTTCCTTGCTACCTTATAATATGAATTAAATCATTGAACAGAAACCCCTTGTTTTTTACACTAAATCAAATCCTAATTACACAGATGTCGGGCAAACTTCATGATATATATATATATATATATATATATATATATATATATTTATATATATAATATATATATATATATATATATTATATATATATATATATATATATATATATAATTTGAAATCGGTATAAAATTGTGGCTTGTTTAGAACACACACATCTACTTTTCAATTCTCTATTCAATGTCACAGTTCCAAGGTGTTTTAAATCTCTAACCATAGATATTAGTTTGATGTTAGACTTTGGATTAGGTCTTCTTCTTTTTTCGTTGTTCACAAATAGAGATATAATCTGAGTATAAATGCTGCAAGAAGAATGTTTAAAGTAGATTTATTAATGGAGGTCGAGAAACTTAGAAGCATCAAACATGTCATAAATATATATATATAGATATATATATATATATATATAATATATATATTATATATATATATAATAATATATATATATATAAAAAACTTTGTTGTCATGTAAGATGAATATCCTAAGAAGGTCGAGGTTGTCAATCACTTATTTAATGTTGTCACAACTTTCCACTAGTACTCACTGGTCTAGAAACACTAGGTTGTAGTAATTTGGTGTCCTAGTTGTAGGGTTAAGCTATAGATCAAAGGTTTGCAAGATCAAGCAAAGAAAAGTACCTTGGATAGCTCGAGCTGTTATGGAACCAATCACCAAGCCAAAAACGATAACCTTTCTCCAACAAACTTTCCAAGAAACCTTTTCTAAAATCCATTTAATCTACCTCAGATAGGTTGAAATATTTCAGAGCTAAAGTTATAAGATCATGTTTTGAGAGTTCATAATTTTTTAGGAGAATTGAGTGTTCTTTTATAGTGTTTAGAGTGGCTTCATAAGTGATCGTTAGAGGGCAAGGAAAGAGCTTCATGAAAGAGTTATAATATTATATTTTTAATTAATTCATGTCTTGTGTACTAAATAAGAAAGGTCGTGAGCCTTATGAGGGGGAGATATTAGCCTTTAAAATATAAGAGATTAATTTAATACTCTTCCTAAGATGATATTTTCACTAACACTTATTAGATTGCCCTTAATATCCCTTCAATTAGTTATGTAATGACTATTGGCCAATATATGTGTGACATGACAAAATCCTATGGGGTTTTAGCCCACAAACTAGGGTCCCCAAATTCAAACTCAATTATCTTCCAAATGGTGATGAACTACATGGCATGCCTCATACCACCAGAAACATTTCGATGAGAAGAATCCTTTGACGTGGATCTTCAAGATAGACCGAATAATTTTCAACTTCAAAAACCCTCGACAAAGTTGGGGTATGTACTCAGTGCAGGGAACCCAAACCCTAGTACTTGGGTTTTCAACCATCCAATAGTGTAGCCTTCAACTTGATATAATCAAGAAAATTCTAAGAAGCGTTCATTGTTCATTTGAAATCAATCACTAGTGTTTCAGTCAAATTCAAACCTAGTCAAACCCTTGGGGTTGACACCAATGACAACACCATCCAACTCATATTTGAAAATGAAGAGGCGGGTTGCAAATAGACTTAGAAGACCAAAAGACAACTGCTCATTTTGTATCCCTACATAGAATACAAACAATCAATAAGTTATGCTTATAAAACATACATTGTTGAATGAAAAAATAACTTTTGATGTTAAGAAATTTATATGAGAGGGTTCATGAGTAGTCAACATTCTCGTAAGGAAAAGAAGAGAAAAGTAGTAGAAAAGGAATATAATTGAACAAGAGAAGCAGAGAAGATGAGAAAGAGACTTGAGTGTAGAAATTGATATGAGGTAACTAGAAAACTTGACTTTGTATTGTGATAGGGAGATTGTAGTTTCCTTTCAAGTTCTAACTTGATAAAGAATACGTTGTAGCCTGTTGTGGTAGGAACCTCTTGTGGATTGTAGCCTGTAAAAAACTTTGTGGGAGTTGGAGCTTCTTTGAGGTAGCAACCTCCTGTAGGTTGGAGCCTACTAAAAATTTGATGTCATAGGGGAGTAGGAGTTTGTCTTCACATCACTTTGAGCCAAAAATTCGTGGTTTTCTCCCTTATGAATTTCCACTTAGTAATTGCCAAGCATATATCACTTAGTTACATTCTCCAACACAAAATAGATTGTGAGCAAGCTATACAAGTCCATTATTTTCCATTAGTACAATCATAATGTTTTCATCTCTTTACATTAGAAGAGAAATGAAGTACCACAACTGATCTCAATAGACAATGCCTTCAAGTTGGCCTTGGTTGTAGAAGAAATTGGTTGCGATAAGAAAGAATACAACTTTCAAATCCCGTGCACAAGTTTTAATCCCAATCAAAGTTCCAACATGAAGAAATACGAGGCATGCTCTATTTCATCATCAAAATTCGCTAAGGGGAATTTATAATTTCTCTAGTGCTCATCATATCAAGAATGAGATATGATTTCTTATAAAGAATGAGTGATATGAAGCTAGTGGTCTGATACATTCATTGTTATTTTACATAGTAAAATTTTGGGCATTGGGTACCAAGGAAGAAAGTCAACCTTCTCTCAGCCTGAACGCAAGAGAGAGGTTGTCGATATTAGGTCAGCCCTCAATATAGACTCATATAAGAGTGCAACAAATTTACTCTATTCCATAGTGTCAACATGTCAACTTACATGACTTGGACCTAGATGGGGAGGAGAACAACTATTATGCTCCTTTTAAACAAGAACCATTCCACATTTACTTATAGCAGTGAACTAAATGCAAGTGGTCTCTTAGCCAACATGTGCTTGCATTATAAGGGATAATAATGGAGCAATATTTTGTCCCATGCAAGGGTTTCACGCTGATAGATGAAGAGATGTTTCAATTCTTATTATTTAGGTTGTTTTTTTTCCTTCTTGTTCTTCAACCATGCATATTTATTCGTTAGTTCAATAATAACAAAATCCTTTTTTTGTTGTTGTAGGCTTGTGGGTTGTAGACTGCCTTTATCCTATAAACATTAAAAACTATGCATTTTGTACTAAATGTCCAACTTGATTATGAAAAACTTTCATCTACTTTCAAATCTATATAACATGTTTCAACTTTGGTTATATCAATCATGTTCACATAGTGGCTATATCGATCTTCAAAAATATGATATTGCAAAACTAAATACAAATTCTAATTCTTCAAAGGGTTTTTGGATGTGAACAAAGGTTTAAATACTTTATCACTGCCATTTCAACAACAACTTGATTTTGATCATGGGAGGACAAATGAAGTTTTTTTCTCTATTAGATTTTACTATCCAACTACTACCCAACAATCAACTTGTAATAGTAGACATTATTGCAAACTACTACTTCAGCAAAAAGATTATATATGCTAATATCATCATCCAAATATAAATAACCAAGAAAACGAAGCTTATGGAATAATGCTTATTGTTGCTATCATAACTCTTGCTCATGTAAAATTGCTCGTCATGTTCACATCAATTGCAAAAGGAGAGACATTTTCTAATATAGGGTCTAGGATTTCTCGAACAATTTAGTAGGTTTTTTTTATATATAATTTAAAAGGATTCCCATGAACCTATTAGTTGGAATGTGCAAATTTATAAAACAACTCACTTTCTATGACCTTTGAACTTCTCTAATCAATTCATTGTTCAAAAAAGGAAAAATCTAGCATGTCTAACTTCAAAAGGGATCCTAAAAGTTCATCTTGTGATTTGTAACTCATGATGAGTGGAATTTGAAACTCAAGATAAGCTTCACGACACTAAACTCTAATAAGGATTGACAATATTTACCACTTCCAATTTCCTTTTTATCAACATAGCTATTTTCTAGACTTTAGATTTCTATAAGTAGTGTTAATGTTTAATACATATTTCAGATAGATTGCATCCATTTTTGTTTTGACATTTCAGGCCAATTAGTGTGGTCCACTAGTAAGAAATAATTGATTTGTATAGATTAGCAATTGAGGAGGAGAATATGTATTTATGTAGCATTCTTGTCCAAATTTTGTCCTGATTGTTAAAGTTATTTAGATCCATGGGATATAAAATTGTTGTTAAAGTACGTTAGGATTTTACCAGTGAGATATTCCATCATGAATATACTCAGAGGGTGCATAGGTGGAGGCTTTGAATTTGTATTTGTATTAGCCCCAAAAGAGATAAATAAGATTGAAACCTCCTACAGATAGGTATAATACAAGAAAGTTGAGGGGACATGAAAACAAATTACTAGTTTATTATTATTATTTTTAATGCCGCTTTAGTAAAGGTAAATGTAAGATGCATCACATTTTGAGCAAACTTGCATTGTAACATCACTTAAGTGCCCAAAAAAGGCTTCCCTTTTAGGAAAAAGCACTTTGACATTACCAAAGTGACAACTGCATAAGCAAATTGTCAACAAAGCATGTTGATATGAATTGATGTAGAGTCCTAGCTAGAAGGATGAGTACTCAACACAATAAGTGCTTGAAATTGCAATGTTTAAACATCACTTTATTTTTGCCAATATAACCAATATGGACAAAGGAATGTGTCGTCAAAATTGTGATGTTTAAACATTGCTAGAGCGACACCACAATGACAAACTCAGTAATATTATAATTCTTTTCTAATTTACAAATCAAAAACACACATCACAAAAGCATCACTTATAGACCGAGAAATGTAGTTGTGTGCCATTGTTAGTGTATCTACTTTCGAAACCTTGCTTAGTTGGGAATAGTTCAAAAATTTCCCTCAATTTTTAGCAACTAAGTTCACTACTGATCTATAAATTGTCGTGGATATTCTATTAGACAGTTCGTCACAACATATATGATAATATTATATTAAAAATCTGAGATTCTACACTATTACAATTTTATTTAATTTCTAGATTTGTAGATATTACTATAATTAGTGCATGCATGTAAAAGTAAATCAAGCATAAAAGTAGAGAACAACAAAATAAGCTCACACACATAAGAGAAAAGATTGCTCTCAGGGAAACCCTTTCGAGAGAAAGCTCAGCTGGAAGGTGAGGTCACTCTACTCTATTTCTCTGTTTGGAAATATGGTTGCAGATATAAGGAAGTAATTCTTGTGGCTCGTGGGTTGCTACAGTACACATATCCTCTCTGTCTGTTCTACCTCCTCTCTCTCCTGGCTATCTTTGCTCAGGTCTGGAACACAATGCTCTCGAAAGAATGAAATCTCTCTTCCTCATAGTGGCCCAGTTATAACACAATTTGATAGCCTACTAGTGGTTAAGTTTGACTACATCAACTTTTAACTAGAGTTACAAAATAAACTCTTCTAGAGTCTTTTACATCATAAACACATGGCTAGCCCCTTTTCCATTAACAATGGGAGTTTGACGCGGCATCCTCTCGAACTATAAGTGTGAAAACAAGAAGGTCAACTTTTGAGTGGCATAACTTTTTCATACGGACTCTGATTGACACGCTTGTTGTGCCATCGGAAAGGTCTATGTGTAAAATTGCATGAAAATGTGTTTCACGAAAGCAGCAAAGTTTTACCCCCAAAAAACATCGTTTGATGCCTCAAAATGCTCCCAGAAAGTTTTGAACCCTGTTTCACCTCCCTCCGGTAAAAAATGGTCCCATGAGCTGATTCCTCCACTTTTTCCACTCCAGATGCATCGAGATGGATAACAAACAATATAATGATCCAATTCAAATCAACTATCATCACCACTAACTTCAACTTCTAGTACCAAGAGTTGTTTGGCAATAGTGAAGACAATAGGTTCATTAAATCAATAAATGGTTTCAATAATATGACATGGCTCTTATAATTTAGCATTGGTATTTTACTTGCATATGTTATTTGACACCTACCATCGAAAAAAATATTTAATGGTCAAAGCCAAGTCCAGAAAATTTCAGTATATTATGAGCGTGCTTCATTTGGAATGCTCACTAAGTAATTTTGAGGGGACTTTTATTTTAGTTGCTCTAATATCATAATGGACTTTTTATGTTTAAGACATTTGAATTTAATATTTCTTGTAAGCAAACATACAATTAAGTTCAATTGTAACCTACCCATTCAACACAATGGATACTAAACCCAATTTATATTGATACTGCAAACATACACTATATAACAACAACAATAGTGTCACTATATAACAACAACAATAGTGTTCAGAATAATAATCACTGAAGTGAAGATTATATACAAATAGGATGGTGTCAGTACCAGATGTATAGAACGAGATGTAGTGGTATATGAAGGTTGGTTGATTACATGACATTCAAAAAAGGAAAACTAAGGAAGCAATTTAATTACAATTTTTTATGCATATTTTTCCCTCTTTGGTAGTGGAAAGGAATGTAATTTATTTGTTTCATTTTTCCTGTGTGTGCTTAATAGAGTAATTATGGTGCATAAACATTAATTATATAAAGAATTGCATGTCGATGTTCAACCATGTGTAATGATTTGCATTATATATGTAGTTAAAGTGTTTTTGAAAAAATACGCTCAAAGAAACACAATAGGTTAGAGTATACGCTGAAATTGCGGTGTTTGTCTCTTACAACCTTTGATTGTGGATTACATAGTTTGAAAATTCATTGATGTTCAAGCCATTTGCTTGGATGAGATTGACCTCCTCTCTGATTTGGTGGTGGATACTAAGGCCGGTTATAAAGAACTTTCTCCATCACTTTTTTTTTCAAAAGAAAAAAACACTGGATAATTCTATTATAGAAAAAATACTAGTACATATATCAAAATTTTCCAGAAGTTGCAGCATTGTACAATATAATTCAGATACTATAATGCTAAAGTAAGCACGAGAAGCAAAAGAAATGCAACTACATTCTCAATTTAATTATATAAAGAGAATGGGTAAAAACATCTAACACAAAAACATTTCTAGACCAACCATTGCAAGATGAACATTGCAACATGCCTAAAACTTACTTAATACCATGACAATATGTTCAACTTTGACTACACGACCTTCCACTTCCAATCATAGAGTACCTAGTACCAACGTCCATGACAGGCAGAAAAGATCAATATTAAACTATATATATATATATATATATATATATATATATATATATATATAATATGTAATTGTGTTTGTACCTAGTACCAATTCCCATGGCAAAGGCAGAAAAGATCAATAATGTAATTTTGTTTTAACAATTTTACCTTGATAGATAACCTTACCTCATAATGTACATTGTCCATGATTGGACTTCTCTTTTATATATATATATATATATACTTCTCATAAATCGAATATTTTACCGAATCCTCTTTATTTGCCAATTCTTTTTGGCGACTCTGGCATTTTTTACTCAAGTTATTCCTAGGTTGAATTTTACACAAGGTTTTAACGGTAGGAATATTGTACAAGAAAATTTGTGATGCATGCAAGGTTGTCTTTAAATAGCTACCATGCTCACAAGCTCCTAGTAACGGTTGAATGTCCGAGTTGAATGGATAAAACTCCCTCAACTATATCCGTCCACCACGTCATACATTATCGCCATTTTCCCTCAGTGACTTCCGTCTACCATGTCATACAATATCACCATGTTCGACTGATACTAATCTGTTAAGGACGTTGCTTAACTGATTCTATTTGTATTGCCAGGGCATCCTAATATCTGATGGATCGCTTTAAACTATACAAAGAAATGACCCTACACATGTATAAAGCAACATATTACTTAATTAATCAACCCAAAGGATGTTCAATCTAATGACGAATGAAAAAGGTGATACGATGTCTGAACATCTACAGTGTGTTCTGCACAAGAAAAACATCACAGCAATGTTCCCCATGACAAACACAAGAGTTCCATTTTTCCCATTATGGAATTTTCATTCCACAAAATTGTTCAGAAAATTGTACGCATCAGTCGACAAATCACACTAAATGTTCTTTCAGCAATCTTTCCAAGCTGAATGTTTGTAAGCTACAACTCTCTGCTTCTAAACAAGAAAATGGTAGTGTTCATAGTAAGGGGTGTGGCAAAGACTTAAAAGAGTAAATATAATGGTATGCAGTATTACAGACTTCTCACGGTAAATATTACAGTGTTCACTTTAAACGGTCCTGTCAAACCCGAGGTTCTACAGAGCTTTCGCTACCTTTGGTCTTTATAAAGTAAGAATCTTGATCACAGTCTTCTGTTCATGACCTACACCATACAATTAAAAAGAAATATATTATAGCATGATACAGAACATTTACCCAACTAAATACGCGTGTAAAATAATAATCATCAACACGTCCAGCAACTAGAATTACATCAAATTTATGGTATAGTTTGTTCTAGGCATTCCAAAAAATGTAGAAATAATGCATCTTCAATGGCTTAAAATGGTTGACTTTACCTCTGTCACAAGAGGCATGACATGCTCTTCCCACTCACTGGCCCATTTTGCAGCTGATCCAGTTGCAAGAGCCCCTCTTCTTAGCGAACTCAGTAAATCACATGAGCTTGGAAACCCCTTAAATAATTCCTGCACAATGTCGAAAAAACCATATCTATTTTATGTGAGACATTATCATTGTCAGAATGGAAAGAATATCCCATTTTTCACATGATAGAAAAAATCAACATAATTCTTATAACAAATCCACATGAAAAGAGCCTATAAAAAAAGAATTGGGTAATAAAGAGCATTGGGTGCAAATTTCAGAATTAAATTCTTATATTTTAAATGATGCCAAACCTGTAGAGTCTAGACCACCGTGCTACTAACCCTGCCATACATTTTGCCAACCCAGATTCTTATCCATGGCACCTAAGTCCAAAGGTAAAAGGCCTCTTGATATGGCATGGGAATATTGTGTCCGGGTGGTAACCCTGCCATACATTTTGCCAACCCAGATTCTTATCCATGGCACCTAAGTCCAAAGGTAAAACGCCTCTTGATATGGCATGGGAATATTGTATCCGGGTGGTTCCAGATGATGACTGTTGACCACAGTTTGTCAACAGTCCGAGAGAGAAGTGTACAAGTGGAGAAATTTTTTCAAAGATTAAATTCATCAGTTTGTAAACCCAATTTTTGAAAAGACTATTGTAAATGATGCTAGTATGACCATCTAATTATGTAACGACACTTAGGTAATCCTACGAATTTTTCCAAGTATTTCATCCTACGAATTTTTTTAACCTCCCCTAATTATGTGTGTTTGTAAACTCGCATAATCAGCAGAATTTTTCTTCCAGCGATAACCCCAAAGCTAGGGTGGGATTCTTTGGCAATGTCTTAAGTGAGTCCTAGTGTTGATATTGAAATAGCGTGTTTATGAATAATTTTAAGGCACGATCCCTCATAATTAGAACACCATGGCTAAATTATTTTATTGTAAGCACACTTGGTTTAATGCTAGATCATATTGTGTCGCAGAATTGGATAATGCCTTGAGGGTCTGGTTTCAATGTGTATTCCCCCCTCTAAGGGTTGAATTAAATTGTAATATCTTCATGTAAGAAATATTTTAGGTCCTTCAGAATCAGACACCATGTTTAAAATATTTGAGGGTGAAAAAATAATTAAATCCTTTTTAGAATCAATCAATTAATTTTTCTGGCAAAATTAATTAAAAATCTTAAGCCAAAAATTTAACTAATTTTGAGTCAAAATATAATTATACAGAAATTAATTTATCTCCAAGTGGAAAATAATAAAAAAATTTGTGGGTCAAAAAAGAATCAATTTTTGGAGGTTCACCACCAAGGGCAAAATGAATATTTTAAGAAAATTTGAGCCCTTGGACCTTAGTGGTTAAGTCAAACTCAATTTTCTGAGGAAATTAATCCAAAATATTAATTTTTAGATTAATGAAAAATGGTTTTTAAAATAAATTCGATTTTTTTCAGCGATTAAAACTAGAGCGTAGAGATTAAAAGAAGATCAAGTTATTTTCGACAGACAAGATTAATTTGACGAGGATCAAACCAACTAGTCGTTATTTTCCACTTGGAGGGCTTTCTCTATATAAGGAAGCTATCTAGCTTCTATTTCCCATCTTTGGGTGGAACAATTTTCAATTGATGTACTAAATTTCTGCTTTGCTGGAATTATTTTTCTCATAATAGAAAGACTTTAGGGTTTTAGTTCGTGGTGTTCTTCTATCTACTGATACGTGGTATGTACTAATTTATTTGTTTATACTCTATATTATGCTAAATATTGCAGTTGTTATTTCATTTGTTGGTGATAAGAAGAAACTGTTATTGAAACGCTTTTGTCTCCCAAGAAGCTTCTTCTTTTGGTAAGTCCTTCCACTTGATTAGGTATTCTTAGATTATTTGTGATCGCAGCTTCTTTTCCCTAACGGAGATGATATCTTTTGGCTCTAGAATAACCCTTCCTTTGTCATCTAAAGTCGAAAGTGTTGTTTGCGCTGATTGATGTTCACCAAGTGCACTTTTAAGGCAGGGTACATAAAAACGTTGTGAACATGACTTTTACCGAGAAGGCTTAAACTATATGCTACTTGGCTGATTTTTTTGTTGATCTGGTAGGGTCTGTTGACCCTGCCGCCTGCACCTACCTACCAGTTAGCGAGAAAAGCCTTCAACCCCACAAGGTGTGGTTGGTGGCAGGGAACTCAGAGAAGGGGCTGTCACACTGATCCCAACTCTCTTCGTTTTAGCTATCTCCTAGGTTAGCTAAGGGGGGTGGCCCCTAATGGAAAGTTAAGCTAAAAGCAAAGATGCGAATTTCTAGGAGAATTTGTTAGAGTTAAAAAAGATTATTTATCTAAGATCTATAAGCAAAACATGATATAAGCAATAGCCATTAACCATACAATAAGCATGAAACACATAAATGACCAGTGCCTTCAAAGCGTTGCTCTTTCAGAAATGAAAAGATTTTTATTTGTATTTCTTTTTATGCTCAGAATGAAAACAAATGCTTTTAAATGAAAGGAGAAAATTTATGATAACTTTTCAAAATAGAAACTAAGCAAAGGGCTCAGGAAACCCCCTCTTAAATAAATCTTTTCGTGTCTAATGAGCTTGCTGGTTTGAACAACTTGTGGGACCTTCGATATCGTTGGAGGTGACTATTCCCGCCGAAGAAGTCCTCACACTCCAATAGCGCTAGCAACCTATCCCTTGAAAACACAGAAAACACTTGCAAACGAATTGTTAGTGCAAAGAGACTTGGCATATAGAGATCAAGTTGAGCTTGTCATTCAACCGAGAATGGACAAGCTACAACAAGTGTACAAAATATACCAAGCCCAAAGTAGATTTGAGATAGCTGCAAATCTCTCCTCCCTAGACAATAGTGCCTTCAGGCAAATGCACAAAGAAACACAACTAGATAGCAAATGAAAATCAAATGAATATCAAACGATACAGGTATACCTCATGTACCAAAGTATGCACCACAAGAGAAACTAGTAACTCCAAAGACTTTTATTTATTTATGTGAAAGCTGAGTACAAAATCCGGCAGAGTCTCCGCCAGCCCAATAGCTCGTTCTATCATGATACAATAAGAGCCCAAGGCTCATATAAATAGGAAAATGGGAGACAATC